>ML307691.1:0-48622 GCA_005239505.1 Nicotiana paniculata | reverse complement strand
GGTCAAATGTATCAGATCATTTCTCCCAATATATAAAGAGTTATGGGATCCACAACCTACCTAATCGAAGGTCTACGAGTCTATTTCTCAACCAAAAAAACTTCACATCAAACCGACATCGGAGTAAATAGTTATGACTTTTTTCCCGCGGACTGTCCGGGCTGAAACCGGGTCGCTAACCGGGTCGGGTCAAACAGACAATATAAGTCGGAAAATCCAACTTTTAAGACCCCAAAACATTTCATCTTCGTTCCAAAATAGTGAGAAATCTGAAGAGAGGGTTCCATGGTGTTCTTGAGTGATTAAGGTGCGTTTTTAACGATTTCTATCGTTAAAGTTTGCCCCCGTGTCTAGAAATGCAATCTCTACGCTTTGCAATCGTTTCCCCCTTCTATTAGATGTTTTTGGAGCTATTTTTGGAAGATAGGAATTTGTTGTTCTTGCTGGTTCTTCAAGATTTATACTTGGTTTGCCAAGGTAATCATCTTGGGACTCTTTTATGATCGTTTTTACAAAGTTCTACGGACGTTTCGTCAAGTTAGAGTCATATGGAAAATTTACCGATTTAAACTCAATTATGAACTTTTTATAGGTGCGTATAAGCTGCATATATATAGTGTTTGTGAAGCTTAATACGTAAGGAACAACTTTCGTGAAGGAACTACAGGCATTCTGACGTTCGTTGGAGAGGTATGTTAAGGCTAAGCTCCGTCCTTCCTTTTAGCACGAATTCTGGGAAATTTCTAAGACGCGAAATGTGGTATTTTACTATTCTATTGCTAGAAAGACTTTCTGTGAAAGGCATTGGGATCGTAGCTGAAGTATTTTCATGATGCTATTAGGTTGATATTCCACTTTTTCGGTTAAATAGGGTATCCGACATCTATATATGTCATTTTGTCGGCTTTCTTAACTATATGTCCATATATATGATTTCTTATTCGTCTTTGGGTTGTGTGACTTAAAAATAAAGGCATTTAGTATTTACGATCAGTCCTTCTTCCTTGTTAAAGTATATTTTAAAAATCTCTAAAGTGATACGTCGACTTCCAAAAATCTCAAATATAATTTTTATGTTTAAACTACTAAAACACTTGATTTTTTGAAATACTTTCTTTTACTAATTATCAAGAAATCAGGTATAATGACTAAGTGACGCACCTTAAGCTTTTTATGAAAATCTTCAGAGTTAAGTTATCTTTCTAAAATTCGAGTTAAGTTTACAAGCTTATTCAAAAAAACATATGAGGTTCCACGAGATATTTGTATGCGATACGAAGGTGATTATGAGATTATGAGAATAAGAGTACCAATGAGCCAAGATTGGCTAAGTTCTTGTTATGGACTATTATGTGCACTCGAAGTTCATATCATACATGACATATTATGCATGGACTTTGAGCTATAATCGGAGGTAAGGGGTCTATTTGCCCGAAAGACTATATATATTGTACAGATGGCCACAGGTTGGCAATATGATACCGGTTAGCTACCGGGAGAGACCGCCATTGCTAGCATTTGGTTTGGGTATGTCATGCATTTGCATCAATATATATGTAATCACGACATACGATTACACGAGCATACCATGCATATTTGATTACTATGAGGTTGGATGTCGGCCATGGAGGCTATCAGAATTTCAGTATCAAGTGGTATCTCTATTACCCTTTTTACATCAGCTATGTATGATTGTACTTTCTGCCTTACATACCAGTACATTTTTATTCGTACTGATGTCTCTTTGACTGGGGACACTGCATTGTTGTTTCTTGCGTGCAGGTCCATGTAGGCACTCTGATCGACCCCTCCGCTAAGATTCCGGGGTTCAGCTGTGAGTTGGTAAGCTCCACCTCTTCCTGGAGCTTTCGTATGATGGTTACTTTTGTTGTACAGTTTGGATATAGTAGGGGACTTGTCCCGACACTGCTTATGACACTCTTAGAGGCTATTATGGACACAATATTCTGGGTTTCTTTTTGCAGCTTTCAGTCTCCAGCCCATAGGCTTGGCATGTATATATATGTGTGTAGGCATGTATGTCTTCAGTCGCGGCCTCTTCGGCCAGCTACTACTTTATTATTGTGGCTTGTCTACCTTTGGTTGTATGGCTTATTATTATTCAGGTCATGACCTTAACGGTCCAGGCTTAGTATTTCAGATGTTGTGCTGCCCGATCTGTTGGTCCCCCCGTTTAGTTAGCTAGTATGTTTAGTGGCTAACTCGATCGAATATAGTATCGAGTTCCAGTCGTGCCTCCCTTAGTTTGGGGCGTGACACTTACATCGCTCAGGGTACTGCACTTTCTACGCATATCCTTTCGTCATTAGGTACACATTCCATCTTCCTCCATTGGGTTGTAGACTTCTGCTATTTTTACGAGGTGTGTCCGCCCCAACTCACCCCGTACATTTACAAGCTTTTCGTGATGCTGATCCAGTATGCTGAATTGGCTGGCCGTGGCGTTTCGCTCCGTCACATGATGCACCTCTTCACCCCCATTTTCAGAGGGGGACTATGTTGCACCTCTGACATAGGGGTACGGAGAGTTTGGTGATTGGAATGGATGATAGGACCAATCGTCGCTTTTGGGAGAGTTTCTTCTTCGTACGTATGGAGAACCTGGTGTCCGACCCCGCTGGATTCCCCGAGACGTGGAACTTTGCCCGTAAGTATTCCTTCGCTTCTTCTTGCTATGTTGATCAATTATTCATATCATGCGACCTTTTTAGACGGTCGTTGATCGTTCGTCCATTGTTTTTGTTGCAGCTGAGAGATCGCCTCCCCCACCTGTTGATGACATTCGCGACTGGGTGGATTCAGTCCTGCCACATACAGTAAAAATCCGCGAATGGGTGTGCTTCCATGAGAGGTTCGGGTGCAGAACTACAGTTAGTAAGCCGCTTTTGCTTTGGCTTTAACCGTACTCTCGCTTTGTGTATTTATCTATAATTATGCGGGGTTGCGTCTTGTTTTGATAGGTCGGAGAGGGTCGAGAAGAGCGAGGGCTCCCCGCTAGCGTTCCGTCAGCCGGCGGCTCCCGTACGACGCGCGCCGGTGATTCATATAAGCGATAATGCTGGAACCTCGACCGCGGTAGTACGTTTGGGGGTGGATCCCCAACCGAGGACTCCGGTTCTGTCGGTTCGTGCCGCCGACGAGTCCCCCCTCATTGGCATCGGAGAGGTCCCGTCAAAAAGGCGAAGGATAATATCGGAGGAGGCTTCAGTTATCGAGACGCCATCACGGGGCGAGCTCACTTCGATGGTTCCTGAGGCTGGGGTTGAAGTTGGTCGGGAGGCAGTGGAGAGGCCCTCTACGGACGCTCGTGAAGTTGACGTGCCGGAGATGCGGAGTCCTGGGGCGATCGTGACCATCCAAAACAGACCCTCGTTATCTCAACAAGGTTGTGCCCCTCCTTCGTCCGAAGAGAGAGGGAAAGGTGTCGTGGTTGAGGACTATGAGACCAAGTCCGACCTTGATCCTGATGATGTGAGGTTGTTCGAGCGGGGCTTTACCAGGACCGTGGTGATGGCTGAGGGCTGCTCCCGTATTCTGGAGGTACCGTCGAATCTCAATCTTTTACAGGATACGCTAGAGATGGTGCCGCAGTTTGACATCCTTTGTTCCGCTGCTGAGATTGGATCTCTTCAGCCGATCAACGATTCTCAACTGTCACGTAATATAGCTGCGATGGGTCTGAGGGTAAGTTCCTCCACCGTCTTCGCTTTGTGACTCTTTGCTTTCTCTAAACCTTACTCCCCTTCTTTTCTTTTTTTTTTTTCTTTTTTTTTTGCAGACTTACATGATGGAAGTTGAAGTGCCCGTAGGGCCAAGACACAGGCTGAGATTTTTCTGAAGATGGTTGAGAAATATCGGCGGTATCACGACAGATGTCGTGAGTTTCACGAGCGGCTTAGAGAGGGTGTTGGTACCCAGTCTACCAGGGAAGAGTTGGAGAGAAAGGATGAGGATTTGATGCGGTCTATCCGCAGATGCAACGAGTTGGAGGAGCTGCTACATGCTAAGGATGAGGAACTTGAACTGGGAAAAGGGGTCACCACAGAGTGTGTGGATCTTCAGGCCAAAGTGCAATCATTGCAGTCTGAGCTCGACCAGAGCGCTATCAAGGTGGAAGCTCTCAGTGTAGAATGGGAGCAGAAGCTGGCCGAATTGGAAGGGAAGGTCATCGCATTGGAGCAGGCTGAATGTGCTCGAGAGTCGGCTTTAGCGAGAGCAGCGGCGCTAGACGACGCCATCCTTGTCCTCCGATCTGAGCAGGAGTCTGAGAGGGCGACAACTACCTTGAGGGAGGCCAGGCTTGAGGAGCGCATTAGCAAGATTGACCAGAAGGCTTCGCGTTTGGGGGATCAGGTTGTGTCTCTCGAAGCCGAGAAGGCGTGATTGTTGGCTTAGGTGGAGTCCGCTGCTACTTTCGCTCCTCGCCACTTCCATGAGTTGTGGGTTTACGTTGAATCCCAACGAGACATATATAAGAGTTTGTGGGAGGCGGGGAGAGTTTCTGAGGTAGCCTACGAGGGTGTTAGGGCGAAGGCATGTGAGGCCCGTGTCAACTGTGGTTATGATCCCGCGTTGCCGGAGGCTGGCGGGGATGCTGATGCCGACGATGGGCTTTCTGATGACGACGACGGGGGCGCCGATGGAGGTGACGTCGAGTGAGGGCGTTGTTGCAGTCTTTATATTTAGTTTTTTTTGTACTTGTTTGTTTTCATTTTTCCTTTATTTTCTTCTTCTTTTTTCTTTCTTGTTGGGCATGTTCTGGCCTTTTGTAAGATGTAGCTGTCGCGTTTGCGAATGGAATGATTGCTCAATCCTTATTTGTGTATATCTTGGCTTTTATTTCGATACATTTCTTTGCATACTTGCATGGGTTTCTGGACTTTATCGTGGCGTCGAGTGTAGGTGATTCGAACGAGATCAAATATACATGATTCGAGCAAGGTCGAATATAAATGATTCGAGCGAGGTCGAATGTAAATGATCCGAGTGAGGTCGAATGTAAATGATCCGAGTGAGGTCGAATATAAATGATTCGAGCGAGTTTGAATATACATGATTCGAGCGAGGTCGAATATAAATGATTCGAGCAAGATCGAATGCAAGTGATTCGAGCGAGGTTGAATGTAAATGATTCGAGCGAGGTCGAATGTAAATGATTCGAGTGAGGTCGAATGTAAGTGATTAGAGCGAGGTCGAATAGAAATGATTCGAGCGAGTCGAATATAAATGACTGAAGCGAGGTCGAATGTAAGTGATTGGAGCAAGGTCGAATGTGAATGATTCGAGCGAGGTCGAATGTAAATGATTCGAGCGAGGTTGAATGTAAATGATTCGAACGAGGTTGAATGTAAATGATTCGAGCGATTTCGAAAATAAGTGATTCGAGCGAGCTTGAATATAAATGATTCAAACGAGGTCGAATGCATGTGGAATGGGGCGGTGGAGTTGTGCGACGAGATGCTGCATGTTATCTTGTTGTTTCATCGGAGAATGTTGCATTTTTTGACATGTATATCGGAATAGCTCTTCGGCTACCTCCATGTATATCCGAATAGCTCTTTGCCTACCTAGTCCCTTCATCGGTTCGGCAGGAGCAGACGATTGGCAGAGCGATGAATAACTAGCACGAACTTTGTGATGACTTCTTTTATCTTGGATAGGGTAGGTTTCTTGCGTGTTCGATGTCATGGTTCGTCAGTTCCCAGTGGGTTACGGCGGGTAACCGCAAGATAGGCCCCGATGAAAGGTTGAATTGGTGATATTTTGTGCTGGTTTGGGCGATTTTGAACTTTATTTGGATTCGACGATGGACGGTGGCCGCAGGGGTGTTATTTGGTGGGATCGAAATGAGAACCCGTTATAAAGTCGAGCAAGGTCGATCTTTTTTGAGTTTTGGCAATTACTCGTTGTGGCGTATTCATGCGTTTACTGCGACGAGTCCTACTCGTTTGATTTATATTGGGGAGCCTTGCGTTCCGTAGGCAAACTTTAGTTAACTTGGCTTCATTTTTATTGGAGAATACTGGATGCCTTTTGAGTGAGTCCCAGTCCCAATCCGTTGTATTTCGTTTCTATTGGAGAATACTAGATGCCTCTTGGGCGAGTCCCAGTCCCAGTCCGCTGTATTTCATTTCTATTGGAGAATAGTGGACGCCTCTTGGGCGAGTCCCAGTCCAAGTCCGTTGTATTTCGTTTCTATTGGAGAATACTGGACGCCTCTTGGGCGAGTCCCAGTCCTAGTCCGTTGTATTTCGTTTTTATTGGAGAATATTGGACGCCTCTTGGGTGAGTCCCAGTCCCAGTCTCAGTCCGCTGTATTTCATTTCTATTGGAGAATGTTGGACGCCTCTTGGGCGAGTCCCAGTCCCGGTCCACTTTGGGAGAGTTTACGTCCCTGTTTTCGTTCTGACGGAAAAACATGGTACGTTAAAATTTGATGAATTTTTGTTACCTTATCTCAGCGTGTCGGAGGATGGAGGGGTCGTGTCGCATGGCTGCTTGCTTCGTTTCCCGTCCTAACGACAATTCCAGATCTGGGACCTTACTTGCTCGTCGGGATGTTGAGTCCGAGTCCCGGTCCTGGTCCGTAGGATATGCACGAATTAGGAAAGCGTGTCATACTCTGCTCATAAGGTGCATAATGTGTGTGACTATGAGGGCGGGGTATGGTGTGTCCACTACTCTAAGGTTCCATGAAGCGGGCTATTATTTCTTATCCAAGGTTGGAAGAAGAGACCGTCACATAAGACGCGCTTGTCAACGGGATTATAATCGTGCTAAGTGCACGACGACCGGGGTTCCGCTTCCATCATCTGTGTGACGAGCACCAGTTAATGCTATAGAAAGGGCTGACCTAGATGAGATCGATTTTGACATCTAGATGGAACTAAGATTTTGATTAATAAATCCCCACAGACGGCGCCAAATTATTTGCACAAAAACTAGCTTAAGTTTTTCGCAAGATCAATCAAAAGTGTAATAGAGGGTAAATCTTAACTAAACATAATTGACTCTAAATCAAACTACATTGAATATGAATATAAAAAAGGCACGAGTTTATTGAAGTTTTCTGATAATTATAAAAAGGGGCTAACATGAATGACAGGCTTACATCTTAGAAGTAAAGTTCCATGCCCATACGTTAAGAAGGAAAGAGATATCCCCTTGAGAGTGTTAGCTTGGTTGTTGCTGAACTAGTTGGGGAAGACTCCTTTCTCCCTTTTTCGGATCCCCTTTTTTGGAATATCCCCCTATTTATATCCCCATATTTCTCTTTATCCAACGGTATTTAACAAATGGGTCCTTTGATGGTCACGTCGTCTTTGAAGCGTTGTTCACGACGGGCGCTTAGCCACGCAAACCCTCCGTTGATTCGATCTCGGGTATGACCGATGACTGATGATCGACAGGGTCGTACTCTGCAAGCTATGACCATGGTTTGGTCGACCTTTCACTCCGTCCTTTAGTGTTAGCCTAATGGACAGATTTTGACATTTACAATTAACTCTCAAGAAGACATATCAACAAACAAAATAATGAGTCACATGGGTTATAAGCATATAACGGTGGGTCATTAATTCAATTAAAGAAAAGAGACTTTGATCCTATCCACAAGGTTGATTGACTCATCTAATAATTTTTTTTAATGTAATAATATATAGATGTCTAATTGAATAGACATTATCACGTGAGCTAGCATGGATAATGTCAAGATAAATTAAAATCTTCTCCTCATCCAAAAGTACTTCTATTAAAACATTAAAATATTAATAAATTATGGTACCATATAAAATTAATACAAATATTATTTTATTAAAATATATATATAAAATTACATATATTTTATCAACTTCTAATTTCTTCCAATCTCATATAAAGAGTATAAATTTTCGTACGCTTGATTCTCAAAACGGTAAAAATATAACCTTCTTTTCTTGTGAGAAACTAATTTGTATCTTTAATAAAGAAAATCTCATTTATAAAATTTCTCATATCATGTGTATAACTTAAATTATATTCGAAAATAGTAATATTAATGACTATATAAAATTATATTTATCAAACTTTTTGCAAAGATGTTTCAGTTAAGAGAAATACCATGTCAAAATGTATCCAACTGTATCAAGGTTGTCAAACTTACAGTGTCTTACAATAACACTGTCACAAATCATTTATAACCTCATGAATGACCTTAATACCTTCAATCTCATATGGATTTACTACGACACATCCTAACCCCAATGTACGAGATGTTACACTATTAATCATACAAGTAAGAGAAGGATATGCTCGCGACTACGACTAGTCTTCTACCATAATTCATCTCCGCACCTTTTCATTAAGAGTCATGTCCTCGATAAGCTGAAGATGTGTCATATCTTGCTTTATCACCTCTACCCAATACTTTTTAGGCCTACATATGCCCCTCATCAGACTCACCATGGCTAACCTCTCACACCTCCTCACTGAGGCATCTGGATATCTCCTTTTTACGTGCTCGAATCATCTCAACCTCGCTTCCCCATAACTTGTCTACTATGGGCCCCCTCAAATATTTCATGTTTGATCTGATCTTTCTTAGTATGCCACACATCCATCTCACTATACTCATCTCCGCTACTTGCAACTTTTGATGAGACCTTTTGACTGGCCAACACTCCGCTCCATACATCATATTCGACTTAACAACCACTCTATAGAACTTATCTTTAAGTCCAGGTGGCACGTTCTTATCATATAGAAAATCATAAGCAAGCCTCTATTCCATCCGACCCCAATACAATGAGTCATATCCTCGCAAATTCCCCATTACCTTGGATTATAGACGCAAGATACTTGATACTCTCTCTTTGAAATTACTTGTGTATCAAACAACACTTCTACGTCTGCTTCATGAGTTACACCATTGATCCTACACACCAAGTACTTTGTCTTAGTCCTGCTCAACTTGAAACCCTTAGACTCCAGGGTCTGTCTCCAAACCACTAACCTAGTGTTAACGCTGCTCCTCGTCTCGTCAATTAGTACTATATCATCTGCAAATAGCATGCATCAAGGAACCTCCCCTTGGATATGTCTTGTCAATTCATCCATTACCAGCGCAAATAAAATGGACTAAGTGTAGATCCCATTAAAACTGGAAAGTGACCCGACTCTTTCTCCCACTATCCTCACTTAGGTATTGTCTCCACTTTACATGTATTTATTCAACCTAATGTATGCTACATGTACATCTTTAGCCTCCGTGCATCTCTAAATAACTTCTCTTGGGAATTTGTTGTATGCTTTTTCTAGGTCGATGAACATCATATGTAAGTCCCTCTTCCTCTGCCTATATTATTCAACCAGTATCCTTACACAGTGAATGGCTTCCTTAGTCGATCACCCCGACATGAATCTGAATAGGTTCTCGGAAATAGGCACACCCTTCCTCACCCTCATCTCCACCACCCGCCCCCAAACTTTCATAATGTGGCTTAGCAGCTTGATACCTTGTTGCAATTTTGAATATCGCCTTTGTTTTTATAAAATGAGATCATTGTACTACATCTCCATTCTTCATGCATCTTTGCTGTTCTGAAAAAGACGTTGAACAACCTAGTCAGCAATTCCAAACCTGCCCTGTCTACACTCTTCCAAAATTCAACTAGGATCTCATCCGACCAGATGGTAGGCTAGATTCCCATATTTTAGTCGTAGTTTGCACTCTAATTACTGTATTTTACTTGTGTTTGAGCTTAAACGATAGTGCATTGCACTTATTATGTGTTTTAGGCCTTACAGGAAATGATTCCGAGCTATTAAGATAATTTGGAGCTAATTTCAACAAGTTGGAGCTTTGAAGTCTGAGTAAAAGCCCAAGAAATTAAGTCGGGATCATGTTCGGGGGTCGAGGACCGAGTCTGGATGTCAAAAAGTGAGAAAATAAAATTACTCTGAGAAAATTGCACTACCGCCCCGCGCCATGCGTAGCGGGGCGCTAGCGCAAAATCCCTGCAGAATGAAAAAAATCAAATCTTTGAAGATCCTCACTAATGTGGCGCATCGAGCGGCGCTCCACTGTATTTTCGCGGTCCAATTGTCCCATTTTCGATTTGGAAAGGGTAGTTTCATCGGGCCTATTTCTACATGGTATAAATACATCAAAACACGATTTTTAGAGAACTCCTGACCTACGAAAGATTGGAGAAGCAACCAAGGTAAGGAGACACAAGCATTTATCAAGTTTTCTGCTAACAATCGATGCAATACAAAAGTTAGTATCGAATCATTAATATTGATGTTTTCTTTGTTTTTAAACCTTATTGAGATGTCTTACTCAATTCCTTTGGAGTAATTTCCATTAGGGTGTTGACAAATATGATGTTTTGATAACTTGATTAGGGATTCGATTCTTGATAATTGCTAGAATTAATTGATGGAGTTTTAATTTGTCTTGTGGAGTTATTTCTTATTTTGCTTAATCGAAGAGGAGCTTGATATTAAATTGCTTTACATCTTATGCTCTAGTTTAAATTTGTGATTTAAATAGGTAATCAAAAGAGCCTCTTGAATTATTAATTGAACTAGAAATTAAGAAAATATTCGTGAGAAGTTACCCTTTATATCATAACCATCATTTTGTTCTTGCAATTGTTTCTCGTGCTTCAATTGGATTAATTACTAAAATCAACGTTTAATCGAAAGATGAACCTTAACTTCAAGTGTAATATGATTATCAATTGAATTCGTGAGAATCAACAGTATTATAGAGTGAATTAACTCAAGAATTGAATCCCAAGTCGATTATCTTGCATCTATCCCGTCAATTGCCCTTATTTCTCCTATTGATATTTCTTCATTGCTCATCGGCTGTCTTTTGTGATCAATTATTAATTGCTTAATTTTTAGTAGTTAATTGTAGTAATAGTCATCAAAGCAAGTGTTAATTTTCCTGGATAATAATCAATTGAAGATTATTCGAACACTGTTTAAACCCAATTCATGTGGAGACTATAATTAAACTATACTATCTTTGACTAGCGAGCAACAATTTTGTGCTGTGTTTTACGCTCGTCAGTCGCTCTTCCCCTTCTCATTCTACACATTACCCGTTCAACCTCCTCCACTTTGATTCGCCTACACTACCCCAAAGTCCAACGATCGTAATTATTATAATAGTTTATCGATTTTTTTTTTACCATATGCTTGGTGAGGCTCCTTGCTTGGCTCTATTTGCTTTCATTTGAAGAATCAATTGGTAGTGTGGACCATTTATTCTGCTTTCGATGCTTCAATCGGTTGATCTTCATCCAAAACAAGGATATTAGTGGAGATCTAAGGGTGCAGGCTCTTTTACTTCAAAATTATTCCATACACCTACCTACTATCAACTTGGACCCAACAGTGCTCCACTACCATTTATTAGTTACTGGTCATATAATATGTGGCTTTTAGTCTATAGTCTTTACATGATATGACGTAGTCAATAAAACAATTTTAAAATTTATGCGTAACTGGTGAGCGATAACAAATATCTTATAAAGTTAATTGAAATATACGCAAATTAAGCTAACAAAATTGATACCACATAAAAGATAATTCTTAAAACATATATAACATGACACTATCAATATTAAGCGCTCCTTTTTTGGATCGGCACATTCAATTCAGTTGTATAAGATAAGTTATAAAAGTGCTCTAACGTTTTCATAATAGTTTTTATATGTTATTTATAGAATATGTCCGCACTTGACAAAGAGTCGAATCATCGTGAAATTTAGGATAATGCCTCAAGTAAAGATTTCATGCATTTTGGCTTTGAATATAAATAATCCTAATTGCAAATTACGTTTTGATACCTTACCAATTATCGTATTACTCCCTTACGTATCATATTTTATGGCTCTCTGTGTCATTGTCGTTAATCATCCTCATTTAGGTCAATAATGTTATTTTTGGAAGCTATATCATGTTATATGAAAAAATTATGCTGAGTATCCTTATCCAAATCAATTTTCATAACCATTTTATATTTAGGGAGTGTTCGGACTCAAAATTAATATGTACAAATAATACGGGCATGAAAGACTAATATGATTTGATATTTCTTTAACTAGGAAATGGAATGTTGTCACAACCTAAATGTCATATTAACTGGTAAAATCACCAACAATAAAGCACAAAATAAAAGGATTCGGTGATACTTTCAATAGCAAATGGAATTATTTTCATAATCTAAATATCAAATTAACTAGTAAAGGTAAATACTTACTTAGTGCAGGTATTTTCATCTAATCAAGAAATTTAACATTAATAATTAAAATTAAAGTAAGAATATATAGGATTAATGATAAATTTGTGTATAAAAGACATATGCATGTTTTGAATTTATAAACATACAAATAACTTTGTATTACTAATAAAAAGATTTATAAGAGACCAAACTGATTAAGAGAAGAGAAAGTCACGTACAAAAGATTTTTTTTTTCCATTCCTATATATTATTTGAAACTTTATTACTAAAATTATTCATGTTTGTTATTTACTCAACCTACACAAGTGTTGTTTATAAAATATATACATTCCACCTTAAAAGACTCTCAATCTATTATTAGTGACTTCAATAAAAAGTGATTTAATTATACACTTTTTCTTTTTTTCTCCTATTCTCTTTCCTTATATTTCTGCGATCATTGACAGTTTCCTTATTCTTTCTGTAAACTTAAATCAAAATACTAAATTCAAACGCTTTTCAAGTTAATCAGGGGGTGGTCTAACTTAACATACTTTTTTGAGCATCCGAATTGAGGTAGTATTATTTTTCCTTATAAGGAAGTGACATAGTAATAAATTAAGAGTAAATAGAAGTGCATTTCTAATGACGCATTTTTGTTTCCCATATGTTAAATCAAACTCCACAACGAACTGATTAACTACTCGTTATAATAATTAGTATACACGTGTTCGTAGAAAGGAGAGACGGTTGGCATCTCCCCTGACAGGGACGGGGACAGCCTTCGGGCTTAACCTGTTACCAGACACATCCGATTAAGGCTACCCACTTCGGTGGGTACGACGTAAGTAAGTTGGACTTTTCAAAATCACTCTCAAGGAGTTAGAATAATACTAAAACTTAATCATCAAACAAGGATGGTCTCTTGGGCAATTTAATTAAGAGCCCGTTTGAATTGACTTATTTTAAGTGCTTTTAAGCTAAAATAGCTTTTAAGTCATTTTGTAATATTTGAATAAAGTAAAAAAGTGCTTTTAAGCACTTGTTTTAAGTTAAAATAACAAATGTAAGTCAAAAGTCAAAAGCTAGAATTCCTAACTTAAGACTTTTGGCTTAAAAGTCGCTTAAAACAAGCCCATCCAAACGGGCTCTAAGTCATCAAAAAATTATCACTCAACATATTCTAAGACAGAGACGTCTCCATCTTCATTACAAATACAACTATTTATAATTTATCAATAACTTTTATACATAGTAAAAATAAATTTCATACGACTAATTATATATTATACAACTTATTTACAACTTTCATATATTACTTCTACGCAGATAAATACAACTACAATATCATACAATTTAAATACAATTTTTATACAATATGTCTTTTTATATTTTGTATCTGATTTATATATAGTAAATATAAATTTTATACAACTAATTATATATTATACAACTTCTCTACAACTTTTATATCATTATTTCTACCCCAGTTATATACAACTACAATATCATACAACTAAATATAATTTTTATACAATATTATTCAACTTTCATACAATATTTGAATAAAAAAATATATAAACAACAAAATACAATTTTTCTACAATTTTACTACAACTTTACGACAATTTCGTAAGTATAATGTATGTCATGTTTTATTCTTCTTCTTTGAGTTTCAATCTGAAATTCAGCCAAAATCAAGTCTAATCTCCACCAAAACACCCTCAAAATTGAGATATAAACTCCAAACCATATTCCCAATTGTTTACAACAACACCCAATCTAAACAAATAATGATATTTGAAAACCCAAATTCGAATTCAAAGCTTCAATTTTTAATGGCTATCAATGGTGGAATTGCTGCTCTCTTTTCCTTTGCTTTACATTACTGGAATTAGAGATTGAGAGATGGAGAGAGACATAGAAAGAATTTCAATTGTTTGTAACAATACCCAATTCAAACAAATAATATTTTTTAAACATTCAAATTCGAACTCAAAGCTTCAAAACTTTTTAATGGTTGTCAATGATGAAATTGTTGTCATCTTTTCCTTTGCTCTATATTACTGGAATTACAAATTGAGAGATAGAGAGACGTAGAAAGAGAGAGGCGCATGAGGGAGAGAATAAAGATGATAAATAATTAATTCTTAATATAAATAGATATTTATTTAATTCCTAAAGTGTATATAATTTATAAATTTATATATAGAATTTAATTAAATTAAAACTTGAATAAGTAGGATAATAAAATTTTCAATAGTACGTAAAAAAATCTACTAAAAAATTTAGGAATAACTTCTCCAATTTCTTTTTATAACTTTTAAACTTCTCGTACTCACATCTATTAGTAGGCAATTTGATTATATACCAATTTTTCGTTTGATTTGATCTATGTCAAAAATAGTCAACATCATCCGTTCTTATTGTCTGGTTCTTATTAGGAAAACCAGACAATAAGAACATTAAAATAAGTTTATTCTAATGGGGTCTAATTCTATAACGATCAGATTCATGAAAGTTGAAAAATCCAAATGTTCTTAGCCAAAAACCTACCAAACAAAACGACATAACTTTATACACTCCACCATTTGTTATTCAAATTAAACATTATATGATCAACAATAATTAGACTCGTTTCTGAAGCTCTAAATTCCAAGAAAAATATGGTCAATTTGAAGTCTTGGTTTCTACTTGCAATTCTTTATGTGTTTCTATGTACAGCATCATCAGCAACAGTGGAATCAGATGCTATAGAATCTGTGCTAAGGCGGTTGCACAGCAAACAGGCACCACCAATAGTGCAAGAATCTGCAGCTAAGGGTGTTTTGCAGAGGCTACTTCCTGCCCATTTGCACAGCTTTGTATTCAAGATTGTTTCCAAGGTAATGAACAAGTGTCTCCTTGGATTTTCAAATTATTGGTCTCTCCCATTTATTCCCTTTTTGCTTAGGAATTGGTAATTCATTATGTCTGTAACTTGATGTTTACTGCTTTTCTTGGTTTGATCCATAAATGCTCAAGATTGTTGAAAAAATATCATTTTTTGAAGAATCACATGAATGTTTCAGTTGTAACCACAAATGGCATCAGTATATGTCCTTTGTGTGAACTATTAATTGGTTCACAAATAAGTTCAAAAACCAGCAGCACAAATATTTTGTGATAAAATAACTATTCTATTATTACACTTGTTAGTACCATCAGAATTGGAATTGGTAAATGATCCTTACTTATATGATCACTATGTATGTAGTATACAATATTTGAATAAGTATAAGGTAAGAAATTGTATTTAAGTGGCTTTTCTTAATTTTTCGTTTCTCTAATGATGTTCAAGTATCATCTTAGGCCACTGTAAGTTAGGATCATTTATTTCCTATATTTTTTACTGTAGCTGCATTTCATTCTCACCAAACTGACTTGGTAGTTGACGATTTGCAATTAAACATGACATTTTGTATGTAAATGTAGGATCTTTGTGGTGGAAGAAGCTGCTTTCGTATAACCAATTACAAGAGTACAAGCAGAAATTCACCTGCGATATTGTATGGTAACAAATGGTTTCAAGGATCTTGCTATGTTACACTTTTTGACGTCTATTGCTCTCTGATTGCGAAAAATTTTATGTTCTTTTTACTGTAGAAAATTTGTGTTTTTCTTTAAGCAGGCATTGGCTGTTGATACTCCTAATTTTACTTCTTCCAGTTGCACATTGTTTTATTGATTATTGTTTGGGTTAAGTCCTTGGTTCATACTATTGCCAACTTTGCCGCCATACTAGGCGGCCGCTGATTATTGTTCCGGGCAAGTTTCTCCGCAAAGTTCTTTAAGAGATTAGTTTGTCAATGTCAACTGGCACTCTTCATAATTACTACGAGCTTTTGAACATGATACATGTATGTCTTAAGGGTTGACAGTTGACTCATGACTGTTGTAGCCTTTTTTGGCATCTGTAGTCCAGATTTTCTTGTCAAGTTAGAAGACAAATTTAGAATAGTTAAAACTTACTCATCCAGTGAGCAGATACAGTTGAACATGTTGTTGCTGCACCTCTACTTCTGCTTCAACTTAAAAGAGGCTTAAGTTAGGTGATGAGTCTATCTTTGATTTGTTTTCTCTTAGGATTCAAGGAACTACAGCCGTTGAAATCACATCGGGGTTACACTGGTATTTAAAGTATAGGTGTGGTGCTCATATTTCATGGGACAAGACGGGCGGTGTTCAATTAGCTTCAGTTCCCAAGCCAGGATCACTGCCTCTTGTAGAACCAGATGGAGTGACAATCCAACGGCCGGCACCATGGAACTACTATCAAAATGTCGTCACATCCAGCTGTAAGAATCCAACTCTTCCCCTCCCCCCCCCCCCCCCCCCCCCAACCTTTTTATGCATAAACTGTTGTCTCATATTAAAGTGCAGCGAAAAATGCACCATCACCGAAATACTGGTAGTAGGTCTGCCCTCAATGCAGAAATAATGGTGAACATAATGCGGTATTTAGTTGATTTTTACAGTGTGAGCATCTATCTTATGATATCCTGTTTGAAAGCCTTATACCACTGTAATTTCTCTGTGTTTGTGCTAGTAATATTGATGCCTCCTTTTGCTATTCTTTTCTAGTGATTATTCCTTGTCGTCTTTAGAACTCGGTCCTTTTCTCATCTGATAGTAGGACGATGAAACCACAATTCACGATGTTCCTCAATCCTCCCCTACATATTTGTGCGTTGCTAAAGCCACATATTATTTGTATGTTATTCATGTGGTGTTTGAGGGGTTTCATTTGGATATCTTATGCAATACCAAGGTTCTCTCTGTAAATGCTCTCTGTCCTTTTCTCATCTGATGTCCAAAGAACAAAATACAGAAGAAAATCAGATCAGTTGACGGTTTGTCATCCTTATCTTTTCCAAGGCTGTAATCAGTCTTACTCTGGTCATTGACAATTTATCAGGAGTTTGACATTGAAGTCATGTCTATCAAGAATGTTAAGCTATGTTGCGCGGACTCTTCAAAATGTTGTTGTACCCGTGTCGGATCCTCCAAAAATGCACTACTTTTGGAGGATTCGACACGCACCCCGTCACATTTTAGGAGAGTCCGAGCAACATAGATGTTAAGTTCATATATCAAAGCATTTATAATAAGTGATAGAGCTGTAGATACTTCTTGATTTCAGCCATTTTTCTGAACTATTCCACTAGATTTAAGCTGTTCAGATTTGAGTTGAGACTGATTGAAAACCCTTTTACTTGATAATAAGTAATAGAGCTGTAGATACCTCTTGATTTCAGCCATTTTTCTGAACTACTTCGTGTATTTCTACTTTTTATTGGTTTTTTGAGATGCTGCTAGTGTAACAGCTTAGCATATTCCTACTTTCCCGTGCAGATTCATTTGTTTGGTGGGATTGGCAAAGGTGGGAGAAAGAAATAGATTGGATGGCACTTCAAGGAATCAACTTACCTTTAGCGTTTACGGGGCAAGAAGCTATCTGGCAAAAAGTTTTCTTGGTATTGTTGTAGCTTTGGATTTGTGGGTTCCCCTAGCTTAATTTAGAGCCAAATGGCTGTTTCCATGGCAATTTCTGCCTGATATTAAAATGGGGAAAGTCATACAAGCTATTTGATTACTTGATACCTTTGAGCAAGAGCATGAGTTTTGTATATGTTAACGGAATCAGTTATGGTAGCACAAATGCTATAAACCTATCTTTCTGCTAACATATGCATTGTTTCTCTATTGCTAAACTTAGCACTTCTCTCTTGGATCTACCTCTATGAAGTAGGCCAGAACTTGGGCCTTATTTCAGATAAAGTTTGTTGATTAAAATGTTTATTCTTTGTGCCGAGTAGTTAAGGTTTCATATGCCATCAGGTAAAATCTTGTTCGCTGAGAATGCAGCATTTTTCTCTGAAATTTACTGAATATACATCCCTTCATGCTATTAATTCTTGGCTATTTTATTTGGTGCTGAAAAGCGATGTCCCAATATCTGCTTAAATAAAACTTTCCTAGTTCTTTTATGATCATTATGTCCATATCTTATGTTGCTACCTAGATATCTGCTTGATGTTTACCTTGGGGTTCTTATTACTGATAGTGTGTAGGAGACAAATACCATAGTGCTTGATTAGTTGTCGCTCATGATACAGCCTGATATGGTTTTATAAGAAGCTTCATTAGATGCTTATAAGCACTTTCTGGTTCATGTTTGTTTATGATCAGGATTATAATATTACTAGTCAAGATCTAAATGATTTCTTTGGTGGACCTGCCTTCCTGGCTTGGGCTCGCATGGGAAACCTACACGCGTGAGTACCATAACCCGTCCCTTGTTTCTAACTTGTCTTTTCAATCAAGGGCATTTCCAGCCACAACAAATGCTGTTAAACCATATGTTGTAACAAATGTTATCTGGTTCAGGTATCTTGTGAGACCACGACATATATTTTGTAAATATTTTGTGAATTGAATGTCATGCGGTAAATTGACTTTGAACTTCTGTATATGGTGCTCAAATTAAAGGGTTCAGTACCTAGGAAAGGAGGATATTTCAGATGTGTTAAAGCAGGCCTATCTTAGGCTGTTCAGCTACATCTAAGTGAATTTAGCTCGCCTATAAGATCTATAATGAATTCTAAATTTACTTGTCATCTGATTGATGCATGCAATCCTTCTCATATGATTGGACGGCCAACAGGTGATAGGCTAGGTCTACTTATAAAAAATTTTCCATCCTATTGTGGCCTCTTGTTCTTAATAGATTCTTTTTGAGATGGGAGTCATATGTAAGGTCCATTTGTTACCAATGTTATAAGAGCTTGAAGAATCATTTGTGCCTCAACTTTTTGCAAAGCTAAACTGATTCGTCTCCATGCTTTTTCCCTAGCTGCCTATTATACTTTGCTATGTGTGTCTTACCATTTCGTTGTTGAGATAAGAAAGACCAGGTGTCGTGTTTTACCCTCACGAGGATTAGTTGTCTTAGCACAATCCGACATTTTCCTTGTTAGAGTTTGTATTTTTTGAGGATGAAGATGAAGCATGCATCTTTAGCGACACTTTTTTTTTGATAATCATGGTGTCGGGTCCAACTTGCACGCACCTCGACTAATTCCACGGGCTACCTGCTACCTCCCATCAAGTATCTAGTAACTCTATCCACCAAGGCTTGGACAGATAGGAAGAAATCACCTAGTGTTTTTGTCTCCACTGAGATTTGAGCCTAAGATCTTAGTTTCTCAACCCACTTCATTGACCACTAGGCCACACTCATGGGTCCTTATCTACACTTTTAAATTGTTCATACAGCGGATGTGACTAAATTCATCCCATTTGTATTACATTTCTCATGGTATCTATGCTTCAAAATTTGCTGCGGATTGCTCTCTGTATCTTATTGTGTTTCGTTTTTGAATATTTACACTCCAAATCTATATTGTACTGCAGATGGGGTGGACCTTTATCTCAAAACTGGCTAAATATTCAGTTAACATTGCAGAAACAGATATTATCTCGGATGCAAGAGTTGGGCATGACCCCAGGTATGCCATTGTTTTTGGTTTTAAAGGAATCTTTCAACAATATTGTCTTTCTTCTTTATGTTCGAATTCTGATTAGCAGACCATGGCTTCTCGTAGCCCGGTGTTTTAATTAAGTTGAAGGTGTTTCTGTTATTTACTTCTTCAATTCACAATGTGATTGCTCAAACTAATTATCTTGTCTTCATTTTTCTCCAATGGCTGCTAGTGCTTCCATCATTCTCTGGAAATGTTCCAGCTGCATTAAAAAAGATATTCCCGTCTGCAAATATTACAAGACTTGGGGACTGGTATGTCAATTTTTGAAGTTTGTTGTCTCTATTAGTAAATTTCCATCTTGCTGGTCCTTTTCATAACATTGTTTTCTATTACTTTTATTTTGAGGGTATGCAAATATTTCACAATCTCTTTCGTTCCCTTCGCTTCACTCTCTATGCTAAGTTTTAGAACTTTTCTTCAACATGTTTCTAAACAAAGTTCGATTTCTGTGATGTTCGTTAGATGATAAGCTTATGACAACTAGTGAGATGTGTCCTTTAGTTTGTTTCCTCTACCCTCCTAGTTTTTGACCAACTTCTCTTCTATAATCTAAAAAAGAACGACAGTTTTCCAATTTTAAATTCGTATAGTATGTACGAATTCCGACTAACCTTTCCTATGTTGAAGAGCTAGAAGTATTAAGGACTCACTTAGCTTTCTGTTTCCGAAAGTAAAAATTCTGTCCCTGGTAATTTTAAAATTTTCATGTTTCTGAAGTGCTCCCTAAGAAAGTACATCTAACTTGGCTGAAAATTTTATTGTCAGATACTGGGAAGATTTGCTTGTTTTGAACCTGATGGAGTTTATACTTTTCTTAGGAACACTGTTAATGGTGACCCTCGATGGTGTTGTACTTTTCTCCTTGCCCCTTCTGATCCTTTATTTATTGAAATTGGAGAGGCATTTATCCAGAAACAGATTGAGGGTGAGTAATACTTCTGTCCTTCAGTTGAAAAGGATTCGCCTTTAATAAACAGAATGCAGATAAAAGTTTTTGGTCTTGAAAAATGTAAAAGGATTCTAGACTTGGGAAACTTCTTGACCTCTTTTTTTCTTGTTCTATTGCTTTATCTTTTTCCATTTTGAACATAACATTGAGGATCCAAAACTTTTTAAAATATTACCCTTATCTGTTTCCACATGCTATGTTAATGAACTAATGGAAATAAATAGAATAAACTAGAAATTGCATGACCACTATGCTCTACTGGGGAAACCAATGAGTTCCCAACAGCTCTATAACTCTAAAATCTTGACCAGTAGACAGTATGAAGAGATGACACTGCACCAGATTTTGGGGAACTCAGGTGTCCACATGGTCACAAACAACTTTTCCAACTTAGAATATCCTAGTACAACAACTATGTCTCAGTCTCAAACAAGTTGGGGTCGGCTATATGAATCTTCAGTGACCACGTTACCCCATTTAAACTCATCTCGTGTCAATATTATGTTTTTGATAAGGTAAATGGTATTATTCACAAAGGGAAAACTCCCGTATACAAGGGGTATACAAAAAGGTAGAGGATTTACAACAAAACATGATTCTCTACAAAAGACACCCAGTCATCTATACAAGTTGGGATCTCATGGGTGCACCAAAAGCTATCAAAGACACGAGGCTAGTTCTCAAGTGTGCAAAAACATTCTCAATCCCCTCAAAAGCTATCCTGTTTCTCTCTCGTTCTCTCCATATGATCCACATAAGGGCTAATGGAACAACCTTCCATGCCTTTTGTCTTCTTCTCCCACGACTACCGGCCCAGATGTGCAACCATATCGTGCCAATATCATGCAAATACAAATAAAAATTAGAAGTTCTGTCTTTTTTCTAAACATATAAATTTCTGAAAGGTGAAACCACTCCTCGACAGCAGATTTACAGTATCCTGGCAAATCTGCAAAATACGATAGCGATAGTTAAATTAAGTTAAGAGATGCAAGGAATGAAAAGTCATTTGAACCATAGTCATTCACATACTCTTGCCTACCTGGTACATCTAGAAAACAGAAATACGATGAGGCTTAGAGAAAGGCAAAAATCACATACACGGCAAGCACATGCCTGAGCACGTTTGCAAAAATCACATACATGGCAAGCACATGCCTGAGCACGTTTTTAGGAAAGAGATAAATGGAAAGCACTTGAATCAGTATTTTTCCAGCAAGATGAACTTATTTAACCTTGACTACATATCTGTTGGGAGTTCCTCAGGGAATTAGGACCCTAAAATTTGTATTAGCCGTGCTATGTTACTTCTGGAGTTGTATTCTGTCAGTCTGTTATTATTTTTTATGGGAGCATGGGTTTGTTCCTGGTAAGGATTTTGAATTTGGTATTTACCGTTCTGCTAGATTCTACTAGTCATATAACATGAGTCCAGTTTTCAGCAATTCCCCATTTTTTTTCTCATTCCAAATTAGACGATGGCATGCTTTGTATTTGTGCCTTTAAAATCATGAGTTATTTAACACTTAGCACTTGTATTTTATCAGTCATGCCCTAATGAAAGCTTATATGAGATGTGGCTTCTGTCCTCTTTTTTCTATTTTCATCTTCAAGTGTAATTGTTTCCTTTCTATCCTTGACACCCATAACCATATTCGAAGCAAAAAAGCTAATATGATTGTATGGTTTTGATATTAATTGCACTTGAGCTAAATATAGATAACATGGTAGGGAGGGAGAAAGCGTATAAAGTGCTTGATGCATTTTCTAATCTGACAGACACCTGTTGAAGGAGAAAAAGTATCTTGGTGTAAGTATTAGAAAGCCGATAAGGGTGGTGGTCCTGCTGATAATCGATATACCATTAGAATTTTTATGATCATTGATGACTTCAATTAAGCTCAAAATACTTGAATATTGCTGTTTTTATTGATAGCATGTGCTAGAGGTTGCTAGTTTTTGCAATCTGGTATAATGCCCTATATTTTAGTCAACTGCAGTACAAGGTGCTTTAATGGATCAAAATACCTTGTCGACCTCAATTCCTGCCGAGGAACAAGCTTACATATGGTGTAGTATATCTAGTTTTATTGTGATGTTCATATTTAGGCAGGATTGGGTGATGCAAATTCCCAATTTTACTGATGCAGTCACATTGTTGGTTATAGTTCATGAATCATTGTTTCTATTGTTTGTTTGGCAAGTCGATGCAGGGTCTACATCCTGGGCTTTTCTTTGAGAAAAAAGAGTTAAACGTTTTGCAGCCTATAATTGTGTATTTCCTGTCATTTGATCTCAACTGACTCTTTTGTGATTCATGTTTTGTATGTTCACTGCAGAATATGGAGACATCACCGATATTTACAACTGGTAGTCCATCATTCCACTAAACTACTTCATCTGGCCAAATTAAGTACAAAAAATTCACAAGCAGTTTCAAGTTTTTCACTTTTTAAAGCCTGAAAAAGTTGATTTTATTGCTCGTATCTTTTATATATTCTCTGCCCTGCCTGTCAGTGACTCTATTGATTGAACTGGAAAATTCAGTTAATTTGATTAAGAAAGATATGGGGCTATAAAGATTTATAACTTAAAGACAATGGTCTTACTTGTTTTTTATACCCTTAAATGTAAGATCAGCTTTTTGCAGCCTGTAAGTACTAGTAATACTATTTTTTTCCCCTTGAAGCTTAATCTCTCCTCCTAGGTGATTCATATGAGATGAACTGTATGTTTTTGTTTTATTATTGGTGTAAAGAAGCTCTTGTACAAGATGTAGAGTCTAGTAGATCTCATTGGCTCCTTGTAGCTGTTACAAGACTAGTTTTTGTCAATTTTTGGGTCTTGTAACTTGTTACTCCTTAGCACAATCTTTGTGCTATGGACTACTTTTATCAATATATTGGAATCTGTTACCTTCTCAAAAAAAGAAAGGGATAGTCACAACTCTTTTGATCCAAACATATAACGGTGGAACTTGTACTAGGGTCTTGCAAAATAAGTCAAAAACTTCTTGATCTTGGCACTAAATGCCCAGCTTAGGGATCTCATTGGGCTGTTTTAGGGCATCAAATTTAGAATTCTTTTAACTTCCACTCAAGGCTTATTCTTAGTGCCTAGAACAGGCAAATACAAATTTCTCTTCAATTTTTGGTTTATTATTCAAAATCTGAGAACTGGCATGTTTGTACAGTGATACTTTCAATGAGAACACTCCACCTACTGATGATCCGACATATATTTCTTCTCTCGGGTCTGCTGTGTACAAAGCAATGTCAAAAGCAGATAACAATGCGGTGTGGTTGATGCAAGTATACTTCTTATTCTTACCACTTATACACTTACTTGACTACTTACTTGTTTAATGATATCTAGCATTATTGTTATTTTCTTGGCAAGGTAATGATATCTAGCATTATTGTTATTTTTTTGATAAGGTAATGATATCTAGCATTATTTGTGCTCTATTATGATCTGTTGTTAATTTTGGCATCTTAAAACTCGTAGCATGGAAAAATGTTTTGGAAGTTAAAAACATAAGAAACGTGAGCTCAGCGTTGGGATTTAATTAGTATTTACACGTATTCTGGAAAGGAAAAACACCTAATTACATCCCTAGGAATCTTCTAATTATAGGGATCGAGATACTTTCAATATTTACAAGGTATGGATCCTGGCTATTTACTATTTTAACCAATTCAAGACAGTAACTTCTTATCATGGTTTATTTCATGAATTTTCTCAAGGAATTTCCTGGATTTAAGTGCCATTGATCGTATTTACCTTATCAAGGAAAAAAGTGCCATTGACTGCTGGGACCGTGTTAACGATCAGGGTAGTGCTTAGATACGGAAATTTTTTGTTTTGTTGGAAGTCTTTGATGCTAGTTGGTTTCTCATACTTTTAAGATTTTAGCTCAAATTGTCCCGATTTAAGATTGATCTGAGGTGGTTACTGGTTCATTGTGTTATTACTTCTACAAAATATCATTATGCATGTGAATCTTGGATCCTAGGTGCTTAGAGTAAAATTTGAATCAATAACAGGAGATTTTCTTTGATTAGTTTTTAGCAAACTACAGATGGATTATTATGTCATTAAGCCTGAATCTTGTGGTGAATGAGAGTTCATTTGTCAATGAATCTATTTACCTGGTATTGATTTTTTTTTAAAAATTTGCCTTGAGACAAACTTTTCTTGTGATTGGCCTCTTTGCTCTAGTCTACATTAAAAGCTAGCTTTGTGATTCGGGAATGCTGCATGAAGTCATGAACGAACTTCTATTTGATTGGCGATATGCAGGGTTGGCTATTTTATTCTGACTCCAAATACTGGAAGCCACCGCAGATGGAGGTACAGTTCTGTAGAGAAAGTAATCTTATTTCCTTATATGATATGGTCTTTTAGACCGCCATATCATTTTGTACTTTCAGTTAGTATATCCATTTATTGCTTCATAATTTTTTATGAGTTGTGTTACAATGTTAAGTGTTATTGTTCGAATGTTAGAATATTAAATTCTTAAATTATTTTTTTATTGTAAATTCTTTAGTTATATATTGTCTGACATTTGATAATATCATATGTATTTGATTTGATACTTTTTAATAGGTTTGTCTTGTATTCAAATTGTCCAGTCATTAATACATTTCTCTCTTCTCTTATTTTCTCATATGGTATCAGTTTCTGCGGTTTTGATTGAGAACCAAGTAGCTTCTGCTCTTGTCTTACTGGATGGCAATCTTAGGTTGTCTGCACGGGCAAATTTTTTCCTTCTTTGCTTAATTTTATAACACTCTTTTCATAGTTCTCCTATTCTTATTTGTTTCTGGCAATTGTTCCGGAGGCACCACTCCTTGTATCTGGTGATTACTCTGGCACACCTTTCCTATTTCGGGTGATCATTTTGGGGTCACAAGACCTATTTACTGTGTCTGCTTTAATGGCACTGTGCCTCTTCTCTGGTTATTGTTTTGTGGACTTCTGATAATCATTTCAGTGCCACTGCACCATTTTCTGATGAGTGATGACTGCATATTTTAGGTAACCATCCTGGTTGCACCAATGGCTCTTTTCTTTGGTTGCCGTTGAAGCGAGGTCGCCTTTTGCGCCTAGTACTACGGCTACTTTGCTATATATTTTATCGTCGAGTTTGTGGCAATCAAAACTTTTCCATCGAGATTCCTTCGACCATAACTTTTGCGACGACTTTCTGGCAAAATTTTCTGATAGTTGTCCTGGCAATACTATTATGTGGTTTTTAATTTTCTATGTTAAAGAAAATAAGTGAAGTCAAGTTGATTCCCCGCATTTCAGTTTGAGGGTGCTTATTAGAATTTAAGTGTTAGTGTTAGAATGTCAGACTATTTTAGGTTTCATATCGTCCCACATAGGACAGTGTTTGACACCTATTTATATAGGTGTCTTGTTTTCGTCAAGTTATGATCTTATTTTTTTCACAACTTACAACTCAGAAAGGTGTTACTAAATGTTTCATGCTATGTCACTGGCCCACACGCAATTCCATCTGCGCTTCTAATTCTGCGACTGCTTATATGCATATATCCGCTGAAACACTGTGTGAGATGTATCAGGAGAAAATTAGAAATAGAATTGTCCATGATTTGAAGTATATGTGAGTGTGAGGTTCTTACATATCTTTATCTCCTTTTTAGTTATGTGATAGTTATCACTTATCAAAGAAAAGGTATGTGATGGTATCATGCTCTTGATGTCGGTCATTACAAAAATGGATACCATGGGGAGCTTTCTTTGTTCAGTAATGCAGTGTACTTGGATAGTACTAAATAACACTTTCTAAACATCTAAGGGATTGACAGGTTTTCTCATTTATGTGGTGACTACTTACCTATTCAGAACAAATTTATTGCTCATGTTACCTACGTGAATGGAAAGCACTGATTTTTCTGATGCTACAAAACACTCAATTTAGAGGACAAAATGATCTCCTCAGTCGTGCCATATTTGTAAAGGCACTCTCTTATCAACAAAAAGGACAACGGAACATCGGACCCCTATTTTTCCCATCAGATTTTATAATTAACATCGATTGTTCTTACATATTTTAACCTTTTGCTTCTAAACAGGCACTATTACATTCTGTTCCACGTGGCAAGATGATAGTTCTTGATCTCTTTGCTGATGTCAAACCAATATGGAAATCATCCTCTCAATTCTATGGCACTCCTTATATCTGGTAATCAGAGGATTCTTTGTAGAAACAACTGTATATAGTTTGGTTTCTGGAAATGTTATTTTCACTTATTATTGAAGCTTGAATATCAACAATTTTTTTCCCAATGTTACAAAATATAAAAGGTGTATGCTGCACAACTTTGGAGGCAATATCGAAATGTATGGTGTCTTAGATGCAGTGGCTTCTGGTCCTATCGATGCCCGCACTAGTGAGAACTCAACAATGGTAAAATATCTATCATTTCATAAAACCTATTTTTTCTTCTTTTTTTTTCTGAAGTTATTATTCGGAAGTTTAAACTATTTATGATTCTATTTCCCTCTTACACTATTATGATGTAATTGAGTTTTTTTAATCCATTTCCTTGAATTTGTCAAATGTCCGTTACTATATTTTTTTCTTGCTGGGTGCTCTCGGCAGGTTGGTGTTGGTATGTGCATGGAAGGAATAGAACACAATCCAGTTGTCTATGAGCTGATGTCCGAAATGGCATTTAGAGGGGATAATTTTCAACTTCAGGTAACAACCTTTTGTGAATTAGATGTCGTGAGAATTTACGATAATTATCCCCACAGGAAATTTTTTGTTTCAGTTTATTGTAAGGGCCTTTTCAATTCAATATCCTCTTTATTTTAACTGTATCCCTACTAAGCTCGTTATACAACAAATTTGTGACAAAAGGATAAACTTTTACTTTAGAATACAAAATTGTAAAACCTGTAGAAGTGAATTGACTTTCTTCTCAAAAAAATTGAAGTGAATTATCTTTCAGCCAAGAACTCTTTGTTTCTTGTTCTTTGCTATATTCCTTTGCTATTTGTCAGTTTCTCCTGCAATCTTTTGAAACTACAAAATATTTTGAACCTTGTGAAAATATGTTGATTTCGACCAAAGATGATTTTCAATCTTAATGGTAGAGATTAACTTTGATATTAGGAAAAATATTTCGATATAACAAACTATTTGCTACACACAAAAGCAGTAGCAGTGCCTTGAGGATGAAGTTTGAACAGATTAGACTCTCTGTTGTGTTCATATCCATTTTTTGTCAAAAAGCTCATGTTTCTATATTCCTTTTCCTATATGAATGCAGAAATCAGAATTAAGCTTAATTTTCTTTAATGAGTTTTACTGACATTTAGACATATATTATCGGGAATACTATCTCATTTATTTCTCTATATCAAGCTGTTACCACTTACCAGGTGCATCTTGAAGGGTGTGATATAATTCAGTAGTTGTTTGCTGTTTTACTGAAAGATGATTTATGCTGATGCAGTTTTCTTGATATTTATTGCACTCAATATCAATCCATCTAAGATTGTGCTAGTTTTATATTGTGAGAAACCAAACAACTCCTAATGATTTTTTATCATATGAGGATGTGCAGTTTTAAGATTGATTTTTCAATACACTATTACTATACCATTTAATTATGTCATATCATTATGTTGCCTAAAATTGGAAATTAAAGCATATAAAACATTGGAAGAGTGTTCCCTTACAAAATATTTAAAAAAAGCTTTAGAACAGTGTTATATCTGTGCCTATGACATTGTTTATCATCTTTGGTGTCAACTTCAAAAGGAAGCCTGAGTTATATCTGTGCCTATGACATTGTTTATCATCTTTGGTGTCAACTTCAAAAGGAAGCCTGAGTTGTGCTGACCGGTGTGTATTTAATGTGTCTTGCCATTTCTTATCTCATTAAATTTATTTCAATATGGTAAACCCTACCCTGAATAGCATGCATTAAGTTTGTGTCACTTAAACCCTATCCCATAAGGTTTAAACCCCCTGCCCAGGAGTCAACACTGGCCCTTTCACTTTGTTCCGTTGGTGACTCGAACTCTCAAACTCTCTTGGGTGGAAGTGGTGTGCTCTTACCATTGGAGCGACCTACTTGTCTTCTTTTCTCCTTGATAAAGTAAAAAATATTTATACTAGTGATTAAAAAGGCAAACAGGGACATTATCTGAATAAAACTTCTCAAAAACGCCTGCAGCAGTGGATTTGTCACTTAAACTCATATTCACTGGCCTCAACTATGTTTAATCTCCTAAAACTCTTTTTTACTGCTTCATAGTTTTGGCTTTTTATTGGAACATTTAAAGCGAAAATTTCTTATTGCCGGTCCTCACATCAGAATTTATTTCTTTTGCTGCATAGGGATGGTTGAAATACTATTCTCACAGACGTTATGGTAAAGTGAACGATCAAATTGAAGCTGCTTGGGACATCCTTTATCATACAATTTACAACTGCACTGATGGAATAGCTGTAAGTTCTTCATAATTGTCAGTGCTTAAGCATTTAATTCTGCATCTTGTGATGCTAAGGAGAATGGTATAATCATGTCTTTGTATATCAGGACTTATAATATTCTGGAGCTTCTAAGGTATTGTACCATATATGCTAGATTATTGCTGTTATGGAGTCATCCGTTTAGATCATATGTATGTTTTGGTTGAACTGATAACTAGGCAATATGTTTCTAGCTAAAACTATGATGCAATTAGCTGCTTATTTTATCTCTCAGCATCTTATTACTGAACATTATACGAACGTCCAGACTTAATTTCTGTCTTCAACAGAAAATGCATATCCTTCATAATCGTAAGAGAAAAGAGAGAAATCATATATTAAAACCTTGATCTGAAAGAAAATTCTTTGGAAGCACTAAATGTTTACATCCCAGCTTTCATAATTTGTCAATGGCATTTGTTTCTTCCTCACCCTGGCCCCTTACCTTGTGCAATGTTGTAGGATCACAACAAAGACTACATTGTGGAATTTCCTGACTGGGACCCCTCAGGGAAGACGGGAACTGATATCTCGGGGACTGATAGTTCCAGTCAGAATCGGATGCAAAAACTTGCAGGGTTCCAGTGGAACAGACGGTTTCTTTTCTTTGAAAAGAGCTCCAGTCTACCAAAGCCTCACCTATGGTATTCTACAGAGGATGTCATCAAGGCATTGAAGCTATTCATTGATGCAGGAAAAGAACTTTCTGGAAGCCTCACGTATAGGTAAAGGCTGATTCTGACTTTCACAAGTGATGAAAAATGACTTTTAGTCCCTTTATTGCAGGCACCCTGTATTTATATCCAACTATTCATTCTAATTCTTAAAAAGAGGGGCTAGAAAACTAATATTTATAAGAAAATCTCTGCATCTGTATCACTAAAGTTGATCCAAATTTGTCAATTTGTTTGAAGCCTTAAAAATTTGCATGAAAGCTTTGTTACACATAAGAAGACACTACTATTGGATAGGTATAATCCAGAACACTAGACATGTTATATTGTTTAGCAAAAGAGAAAAGAAACTTACCAAAAATAAGTGGTTCTTTTGTTCCCGCAATCTACGCCAGGATATTCTCAAGTTCAGTGATTTCGAAATGAAACAAAATTGGAGTCACTTATATAGTTTTTAAAGCACCCTAAAAAGCTAAGTGTTGTACAATGGTGACATTAGTGTTCAAGGGAAACTGCAAATGTGAGTAGCAGCTTCTATGCAAGATGCCACTGCTCTTTTGCAAAGTCTTGGTGAAGTATCTTTCTAGACGTCCCTCCTCTTGTACGGAATTCATAACGTGTGACTGATGGCTTCAACAAACTATCAGAAACAAGCCGCCTGATGTTCTGCATCTGCTGGCTTTACCCTTTGCCAATCAGAGCTTCAACTCTGGTACTGTCCTCCTCCAGCACACTTAAAATGATCCAATAGTGTTGGTTTTGTAAAAGATGGGGCAGCAAGAATATTAAAAATATTGATTGAAATTGTCTCTCTTTTTTATTAAACACAGAGCGCTTTAAATAGCCTACTTGAGAGCATAATATGCAGGAAAAATAACAAGAATTCAAAAAATCTGAAATATCTCAACAAACCTAAAAAGTCTAACAGAAATTTAAATTCAAAAAAGTAGATTCATACTAAAACTAAGCTAACTTACTATGCTAAAAATTGCAACAGTAGCTGAAGCAAATATTCAACACTCCTCCTTTGCTTCAGTTGCTCTAAAATAATTGCTCCTCCATTACTGCTTCTGCCGTTTGTGTTTGAGGATTGTGTTGAGCATCTTTGAACTTGCACACTTTTGTAACATGGTCTATTTGTTTGCAAATACCACATATTGCATCATGTCTCCACCAACAAATTTTTCTAGGTGTGTTTTCTTTTTGCAGTATTTGCAAAGAGGATAATTGACCTTTTCTTTTTTTCTTTGTGCACAAAAAGCACCTGCAGTAACTATTTCTTGTCTAAATGCTCTTCTTTGTTCTTGTGCTTGAAGAGCACTTATTAATTCTGCAACAGAGATGGTAGAGAGATCTTTAGACTCTTCTAGAGAGGAAATTTTGGACTTGGATCTCTCTGGAACCGTCACAAGAATTTTTTCAACTATTCTGCCATCTTTGAAATGCTCGCCAAGAAATCTGATTCTATTAACAATAAAAGAAATCCTATCAGAATACCTAGTGATAGTCTCGTCTTCTTGCATCTTAAGAGATTCAAAATCCCTTTTCAAATTCAAAATCTGCATTGTCTATCTCGAACACTTCCTTGATACTCCTTTTTTAGCTTTTCCCAAGCTTCTTTTGTTGTCTCACATTCAATAATTTTAGAAAAAATTGAATCTGCAACTTAATTTTGAATCACAGTTTTGGCTTTGTATTTTTTGGTTTTCTCTTCGGAATGGTTTTTAATTTGGACAAGGGTAGGATTTGCAGGGAGTAGTTGTAATGGTCTATCTTCCATTACAACTTCCCATAGATCATAGGCTTCAAGATATGATTTTATTTTCACTGACCAAATATTATAGTTTTCACCAGTGAAAGTTTGTGGGGCATTCAAAGAGAGACTGTTGCTTGCCATGTTTGAAAATGAGTTTAAAAATAGATGTTGGTTAAAAAAAATTTGAAAATGGTTCTTTGGAAGAATCACAGATCCGTAAGACCAATGGGGCTCTTGATACCACTGTTTGTTTTGTAAAAGATGGAGCAGCAAGAATATTAAAAATATTGATTGAAATTGTCTGTCTTTTTTATTAAACATAGAGGGCTTTAAATAGACAACTTGAGAGCATAACATGCAGAAAAATCTGCATAACAAGAATTCAAAAAATCTGAAATATCTCAACAAACCTAAAAAATCTAACAGAAATTTAAATTCAAAAAAGTAGATTCATCCTAAAAAGAAGCTTACATATTATGCCAAAAAAGTGCCACATTAACTAAAGCAAATCTTCAACAAATAGTCTGAATAACAGGTCTATGTTATTTTTAAAAGAAAGCATCTGTTCTGTTTAGTGGATTTCTTTTAACAGTTGCAAATTGATTTAGCAGCTTCCTTTTATGATCAGAATTTTCTGAGTGGAACCAGCGATTGGATAATATCTTCATTGTTCTCCGTTCTTTTTAAGAATTACAAAAACAATTTTAGCTAAATTCAAGCTATTGGTTAAGTGACATTTTTGAGGAGCCACTATCCCAGATGATCCTGTATGTTAGCAATATTTTATAGATGTATTCCAAAATGATATCGAAAACAGTTCAATTTCAAGAAAAAATTGATTGCAATTTTTTTTTGTAAAGACAACTTCATTTCCACAGAATCCACTTTCCGCAAGTATAATAAATCACTAACTTCTCCTTAATAGTCGTCTCTAAACAAATGTGACATCTAAGCTGGGAGGAAGGAGTAGAACATTTTAGTAAGTAATTATTAACTGTGAAGTACTGTTTCCAGAAAGTCAGGGATGTGTATATATGCTATTTCAAGCAATGGGTAATACAAGTCAAATTCGAAAACCTATTTTTCAAGACCATTTGATGCATTTGTGGGCTTCCCGTCGTCTTTCACATCACAGGGCATGCACTTCCTGATTAGTCGGAATTGCTATCAATGTTCCAATTTATATGACATTTTTTTATTGGAAATATTGGAAATGAAGCTTGAGAAAATAAGAGATTGTTGACATACAAGTCAAATATATATTATGTAAAAAAAGCACCCTTATATTCTAGTTGTCTTCAATATACCATTTCAATTTCATGAGAGCATGTTATTTAGACAAAATGAGAATGCTAATAATAAAGAGTTTTCAGATATATAAGTACCGAAAGGTGTTGTATAACAGTCGCCGAAGTAGGTGAAAATCATGGGAGAGCAGAGTTCAAATCTCAAAGAGACATGAAACATTAGGTAATTTCTTCTCATCTGCCTTGGCAGGTAGAGTTATCTGGTGCTTGTGTTGGGGGGATAGTAGCTACCTGATGGAATAGTTGAGTTGTGTGCAAGCTGGCCCAGGCACTATTGTCAATTTAAAAAAAGGAGTTTCCAAATATAGAAAGTTGTTAATCTTTTTGGAACTAACAAAAAGAAAGATTGTGATATAAAATCCAATATAGAGAGTAATTGTTATAACTCATAGAGAAACTTAAAATTCCTTAACAAAGAGAAAGGCATTGGGAGAATACTAAATAGAAATTAAAAAAAAGGCAGCCCGGTGCACGAAGCATCGCCGTTTATGCAGGGTCCGGGGAAGGGCCGCACCCTAACGGGGTGTTATGTAGGCAGCCTACTCTGATGCAAGCATCAATGGTGGATTCCACTGCTTGAACCTGTGACCTATAGGTCACACAAAACAACTTTACCGTTGCTCCAAGGCTCCCCTTCACTAAATAGAAATTAGAATGTCAAAATGTAAAACCTTTAACTCTATGAAATTCTTGCAACTTTGAAATCCACTGGAGGTGCTAAAATGTTATTCTTCTCATGCGCACAATGAAAATGATCAGAAATGTGAGAATCACTCTACTTATGTATTTGGCTTCAACAGATATGATTTGGTGGATTTAAGCAGACAGTCACTTTCCAAGCTTGCAAACCAGGTCTACTTGGATGCAATATCTGCTTTCCGCCGTGAGGATGCTAAAGCATTGAGTCTGCATAGTCAGAAATTCCTTCAACTCATCAAGGACATTGACAGGCTTCTAGCAGCTGATGACAATTTTCTACTTGGAACGTGGCTGGAGAGTGCCAAAAATTTGGCTATGAATTCTGATGAGAAGAAGCAGGTCAGAACAGCTAAATGCAGATTCTTTTTTTATTTTTATGAAGAGCTAAATGAAGATTCTTGTATCTTCTTCTTCTATCAACTTGAGTAACTTGATTTAACAGAAAGAAGAATGAGAGTGAAATTTGTTAAGTTGAAATAACTTAGCTGGTAGTGTCTTAGCATGTCCCTTGCCTTTGTAGAATAATAGAAAAACAGACATGAAAAAACCAGGCGAGTGAATGTAGCTTCTCCTCCATTTGCTGGTCGTAGACTTTGCATGTAATCTAGTTTCATAATTTAGGAATTTATGGTAAACCCCTGACTAGGCTTTTGGCACCAAATTGTGGCCTCTCTGTGATTCAAATCACTAAGCTACATTTGTTTATCAGAAATCTTATTACTCTCCTTCTATCGGACCGACCCATGATCCGCCTCATGAGAAAAGCTTGCTCAGACGAAACACCTTACATTACATTAGTAGGATGTTATTTTTCCAGCTTATGGAAATGGCATGAATAGTAGTAGGAGATTTGCAAAATGCAACATAAGGTAATCCCTCGTCCAGTGAAAATTCTCATTTATTACTTTCAACTGATCCCGAGTTTCAAACAAACTTTCCATGTCTGATGAGGTTCAGTCTCATGAATCAATGGATATTAATAATGCAACGAGTTCTTCATGACTGTCTACTGATCCTTCGGTTTTTTTCTTTTTAGTACGAGTGGAATGCAAGGACACAAGTAACTATGTGGTTCGACAACACAAAGTACAATCAGAGTAAACTTCATGATTATGGTAAGCTTTTCTTTCTCCATCAGATTATTCATATTCTTTATAATTACTTCATTTCATAAAAGTTAAGAATTTTGATATTTTATTCGTCTTCACTCAGCAAACAAGTTTTGGAGTGGCTTATTGGAAGCATACTATCTTCCACGAGCATCAATGTATTTCGAGCTCCTTTCTAAAAGCTTGGAAGAAAAAGTGGAGTTCAAGTTGGAGGAATGGAGAAAAGAGTGGATAGCATATTCAAATAAGTGGCAAAAAAGTACAGAGCTTTACCCTGTGAAGGCTCAAGGAGACGCCCTTGCTATTGCTACTGCTCTATTTGAGAAATATTTCAGTTGAGATGAGATTATCCATTTCCACAATCAAACATGAACAGAAATGGAAATCTCCTTCACTTGTATAATTGTTGTACACCTTATTACCAGCAACAACTGATATTGCAAAGAGAGCTATAGTTTTCATGGGACATCCCTCTCTTTAGCAGTGTTCAGATCTAGGAAATTGGTGAGTACTTCCTGTTTCAGTTAAAATGGGAACAACTTTCCCTGTTAGGAAGTTGGTGAGTACAGTCAAACCTCTCTATAACAGCGTACAACTTCGTTTGTTCTGAATATTTTTGGATTTATAGCGAAGTGTTGTTATAGAGAGAGTATATTATAACATAACATGAAAATTGGTTTCGGAAAAACTTGACTTTTATCGTGAAGTGTTGTTATATAAGGATACTGTTATAGAGAAGTCGGACTGTACTTACTTATAACTCCACTAGAGATAAAACTCTGGGATTCTTTAATTGGCATATAAGGTCTGTAGTTGTAGGTAATAATGGTGATAATGATCTAGGGGAAGTTTCTAAAGTGATAATGACTGTTCGGTAATAACTTTCTGCAAGGTTTCTGATTTTAATCCCCTCTAAAAACAACTGAAAGACAATTCTAAATGAGTTTAACCATTTGTCAAATACATCCACATAATTTTTGCACTAATAGTAGTTGTTCAGAAACAATTTTTTCACCAGTTTATCCGATTTCCCACGGGAAATAATTTATCCAAGGCGTTTAATCCTAGCCGCGGCTCCTCAGAAGTAGCAATATCAGCTAATACCACAACCAATAGAAGATAAAAAGTCCAGAATAAAAAATCAATCAAATAAGGACGTATTTCAATTGTCAATGTGTATACAAGTGGATAACAAACAGAGGAATGACCAATGATTATAAGAATACACACTTGAAAGACTGATAGAGATCCATCTTTGAAGAAGAAAAAAGAACTATAAGATTTCACTATAAACTCTACATTTTTCTTTTTCCTCCAAGTTAGGACTTAGGAATGAGCAGTTGGAATAGTAACTCTATTATACATGATGTTGTCTTCTAAAATTTCAGTATCTTCACACTAACATGAGATCCTAAACCAATTCCATCAGCAAAGGATCACCAGCTGCCATGAGTCTTACCAACTTAATAAAATCAGATTCAGTGGAAACAACCAATGGGTGCACAGCAGGTACTTGAGCTGAATAAAGTTTTAACAAATTGGTCGGGGGCGCTCCTGTCTTATAAACCATTTTATTCAGCAAGGTGTCAAAGTTCTGAGGTAAATCCATGGCCATGAAGAACATCGGTACAGCAATCTTGTGGTGTATATCACGATCACCAACTAAGTCTACAAGATCAACAAAGTCCTGAACGAAATGTTGAGGAACATAGAACAGCTCAGAGCCGCACAAGGCGATGGTCTGGTCAGTTGGGCCGTTCTCCTTGTAATTGACTTGTAGGTGAACTGGCATTGTGCTTACTACTTTCTTCACCATCTCTGCTTGCTTTACAAACCATGAGGAGTCCTTTCCGTTGATCATGTTTCGAGATGTAGGCACCTGATTCAATTAATTGAGGGATGAATATTTGTTTTTAGGATAATTATTTTTCATGATGCAAAGGTCATATATGTTACCTTATTGGCGATCCACAACTTAGATTTGTCGGCTTGCAAAAGGTTCCAGTAGTTCAAAATTGTATTGTCCTGTAGAAAGAGAAATCCTTCTGTGCTATTAAATCTTTCGAATATCCTTGGAAGATACCTGAGAATGGATTTCAGTGTCAGCAACAAATGTACAAACCGGCTCCTTTCACATGGAACCAATCAACCTTTACAAAAGTAACAAACAAATTCAAAGTACTAATTGTATTAAACATGTCTTATTATGAATTACAGAAAATGGCCATACAATAGTATGAAATGCACAAATCAACATGAACCATTTACCCCAAAAAAGGAATGTGTTGATACTAGAATATTTTGCAGAAGGACCAGTTTCATACGAAGGTTTCGCTGGATTACCATAAATAGGATTTAACATATTCTTCATTAAGGAATACTACCTATAACTGTTAGCCAGCTCATACAACCCCTAGGCTCCCATCCCAGCTATTTTTAATAAATGCACAAACCTCTGTAACTCTGTTTCCCACCCTCAGCACATTGCTACTCGAGATTCAATATAGAAAGAAACTACGTAGAGTTACAGATCAGAGGCAACCAATAATGTTACATGGAAATTCAGCCTGCCCATCTCTACAAGATGAGTGTCGTAAAAATACAGATGTTAGGTTTTGGTTGTATGGTATACAAAATTGGACAAGATTAGAAATGATCACACTAAGCAAATGATACAAGTAGCACACTTAAAGGATAAAATGATGAGGAAAACCGAAGAATGTTTGGCCATATCGTACATTTCCAAATACACGGTACCATATTATGACGATTGAAGGTGCCAATGGAGGAAGGTTGTCTCAAAAGACCAACAATATCTCGGAATCAATGCATACCTAGTGGAGGACAAAACCTAATGGAAGCAAAGGATCCATATAAGTGATACCAACTAGGACGGATTAAAGCTTCTAGTTGTTATACTTATGTTAAGCCTGGTATTTATCAGAAGTCTAAAAGCTCTTTCTAGACTGAGAGACTATATATGAATGCAGGGATCACTAGTGCAAGATTTAGAGAACCTAAAAGTGTAAGATTTAAAGAACCTCTAGTTTTAGACCGTGTTATCAAAGGCGAAAAGCGCAAAAAAACTCTAAGGTCCGTTGGGGCTTTAAGCGCAAAGAGGAAATAAAGCGTAGGCTTTGATGAAAAAAAGGTGCAAAGGGAGAAAAAATGCAAATATGTATGTGTCATCAAAGACTAATAATTATAAGCATGAATAAAAAATATATGGACAACGAAATTGGAAAAAAATCACGATAAAGTAAAATATCAATTGTTTAGCGTCTCCTCTTCAATATTACACTCATTGGCAAGGAAAATTATGCCTTAGAGTCTTGATGACGACACTAAAGCGCCCACTAAGAGATGCGAAGCGCTAAACATGTTTTGGGCCTCGCTTTAGGGCTTAAGCACGTTATAAGCACACCTTTGACAACACTGGTTTTAGATAACCCCTGCTATGTCTTAAGAATATTACCGTGTATAGGGATGAAATGGTTCCAAATAGAGAAAAAAAGTGTACAGACGATTCGTATACCCGACCAACTTATTGGGTTGAGACATAGTTGATTGATTAGTTTGAAAGCTGGATGGAGAAAAACAATTCCATTAAGGAAACATGTTTGGAAAAGATAAAGTAGGCCATATTTTCCTGGAAGGGAGTGTGTTTTGGGAGATATCAAAATGTAAGTATCGAAGAATTAGCTGGACAAGTGTTTTGGGAGATATCAAAATGTAAGTATCGAAGAATTAGCTGGACATACAAAATATGATGCAAACTGATGGGAAGAAATACTTTGTGTTAATCTTGAGAAGATACGCCATTAGATGGCAATACTAGTTACTACTTAAATTCTGATAAGGGTAAGACTATGGTCACTGTATAAAGTAAACAATGATTTTTTTTATGAATGGGTAAATAGAAAATAATGATGTCGTTAACTTACTTGTATGCTTGATCCAGTTGTCCTTGCTCAACAGCAAGATCTGCATCAGCTTGTGTTGACAGTATAACCACAGTTTTGAAGATCCTGCCATATAACAATCTCCATTCTAATGCGGTTTGTTGCACGGGCCCAGTAACAAACATAATTAGAACAACATTGCCAAAATTCTTCCTCCACCTTATCAAGTTCCCAATTTCGTAATTTACTGTACCTGATTCCTCAGCCCCAAGATGTACAGAAGGTAGTTTTCGGGGGACAAACTCCTTTTTATCTCCACGTTTGACAGCTGACTTTTGCAGATCTAACTGTACTGCCATCAGCCTTGGCTGCTGATACCCAACAGCGGCCAAGTCTTGCAACCATGCAGCTGTAAATTTGACATCATTCTCGCTCCAAAACCCTTCTAGTGCCATTGAATGGCTCAATTCTAAGATTTTCTCAAACAACCTTTGTTTTTCAGATTTCCAAGAAACTAAAAATCTGATTAAGCGACCCACACTTACATGCAAATCCTTTTCGTCTGAAAATGGATATGCTTCAACATTGTCATCCCTATGTAGAGTAGGAGGATACACCACAACAAAGGCACCAATCTCCCATAACAACCGTTGTGCCCAATAACCTCTTAAGACATCAGAAGCCATGGTGCTGACTGACACTGGGAGCATCAACGACCAAAATGCATTATAGTGAAACAATGTGTTGAATGAATTGATTGGCACCATTAGCCCTTGAGGCAATGCCACTTTCGGGGCATGTTCATCAAATATAATATCAAATGCTTCTGACCCAGTCTTTCTTGTAGAATAAAAAACTGAATCAACATCAGGGAGCCCATTTGATATTCCTTGTTGTATGTATTGCCTTCCTCCCGACACTTCAGTATAAAACTCTTCATGATTTACAAAACCAACACTTTCCAGTGGCAATCCTCTAGGCCAAACTGACCTTTGCCCAAAATGTATATAGGGATTGACAACAGTCTTATTCTCAATCTCAAGACTATACTGCAAAATCCTCTGCTTCTTAGCAGTAGTTCCTTCCAACTCCAAATCAAAATGTTTCCCAAGATCCCTACCAATCACTTCCCCACGATCATCAGCATCAAATATTCTCTTTGCACCATGTTGGATTGCAAAAAGATACCCAACGCTCTTCCTCACATACGAATCATAAGGAAGGAAATCCACAACTCTAAACCCCAAACTCGCTTGTTGTTCAAGAGAAAGATATATAGCACCTTTCAAGCTCCAATCTTTCGGGGTTCTCGAATTGCCTATTGCAAGAACTTGCCAACCCTTTAACCTAACAAGACTTTGGAGTGAACTGGACGGGTAATTTGATACAGATACAACGATCCATTGCTCTGAACTAAACGAAGAAAATGGAGAAGACTTATCTAAAATTGGTTGTACTGAATCAAGATCAATTTTTGGTAACTCTGGTTTTTTAATTTGGCTTTGGTGGGAATTCTGGAAGCATAGGAGTGAGGAGGGTACACTGGAAGTACGAAAATAAAAAAGGGCCGCCACACTAAGAGTCAATAATGAAATAACAATGAGTTTAACAGAGTTCTCAGATACCCATGTGGAAAAGTCAAGATTTTTAGTCTCAGAATAACGAGCAGCTTTGTGTTTCAAGAAATGGGGTCTTGAAGATTTAGAAGATGAATGATCTTGATTAACCATCACTAAATCAAAGAATTAGCTCAATATTACAGAATCTAAACTAATTTCTGAAATGGGTATTAACTTTAAAACTCATTGATGCAACACCCTCTTCTTCAAATCAAATAAGACGAAGAAAATTTACACGATTTACACAGATTACTATTTTCAACTCGAACTGATGTAATTGCTATACTTTATATGGATAAAATTAAAATGTATATTCTGATCTGAGACTGTGAGTCTCACCTTTGGCAGTGGGAGGGGCTCTTGAACTTGAATCACAGCTTCACTCAATCAGTCAACAGGGAATTCATACAGAAACACACACTCAGTCTCTCTTTAATCGCCGACAGTTTCGTTGCTAACATTTCATATTCAGAATTCAATGCTACACGCGCTTGAAAAGGCCCGTGACATTCACAGCCTTGGTTTGTTTTCTTGTTGTTAGCTCGTAACAATCACTGGTGAATTTATACAATATTGCAACATACTATAAGTTATTATAAAATGAAAATGATTTTAAAAGTACAGATAATTTGTTGATTACTATAAAAGTAGGTCTCCAAATACTCATTTTATAATAGAATAAACAAAACTATCGAAGGGTGCAGAAAATATTTTCCTTTGAAGTTAGTGAATGTAATTAAGGAACAATTTAAATGAAACATGAGATAGGTGTTTTTAGTTGGAGTGGTAAATAACAATTTAGCATAGTACTTACAAAATTTTGTTTTGGCGAGTTCTAGGTAGTTTTGGCGATTACAAATTTTTGTGAAGGATTCATTTAATACATGAAATCGCTCGATAGAAATAAAATCTCTAACTTAAGAAGTTTAAAAATAAAACAATAATTTTCAAGAAAAGAACCTCTATCTGAATTTAAAGTGACTATGTGACTTATTATACTAATGGATGATCTTGCTTATTTCTTAATATGCTTGTTGTTTGACCCAAAATTTAGATCCGGATTCAACCAATTAGATTTAAAGAAAGTAGAGTCAATATTAATATCCAAAAGATAAGATAACCGATTTTGTAGTAGATAATGTGTATATTTGACCGAATGGCAATAAATATGGATAACTCTAACAATATTCAATGGCCCAAAAGGTGAAAAATAACATTAAATAATAATAAATAGCAGTGAATGACATTTAAGTAAATAAGAACATGTGAGTCACGCAAAAAGCAATGATATTTGTGGATATTCCTTCTGACAATGATGAATAATTGACGAGCCTTCGAATATTCAAGTAGTTCTTGGATCAAGTTGAAAGGTTATGCAAGAATCTTAGTAAAAAGGTATGTCTCGTGTGCTTGCAATAAAATCAGATTCTCTTTATAAAGTCAATGTGTTTTCTTATAAGTGAATATCTTCTCTCTCGTATCCTTGTGTCTCTTTCTATCTATAGGGATCATATACCTAGAATACCCTAATAGTACATGTACATAGAATATCCACTAGAATATTCTCCTCTCATGTTGTCACGACTCCAAATCCTAAATCGGCCGTGATGGCGCCTACCATGGAACTAGGCTAGCCAACAATCACATAATTACAGTTCCTTTCCAAAATCCCAACTCATTTTCAACATTTCGCAGAAAGTATATAAAATTACTGAATCTATTAAGCAGCATAAACAGTTAAATAGTCCAAAATCCATCCCCAAGATCCGGAATCAACATGTCATGAGCATCTAAGGAATATACCAAAAAGTCTACTATTATAATACAAAACCTCAGAATGAAGGACTAGGTACAAAATAAGAAAGGGAAAACAGAGATGCTGCGGACGCTGAACAACTATCGCTATGTCCCGACTCCAGCTCCGCACGGAAATAGATGGCTAACGCTCGGTGTCAGCACCTGTATCTGCACACAGGGGTGCAGGGAGTAATGTGAGTACGCNCCAACTTCAGTAAAATCCTTTGAAAAATGTGTTTTCCAACAATTCCAGAAATAAAAATACCAGAAGAATTTAGTGTAAAATGAGATAAGTCATAAGTAGCCCCTCGGGCCAAAACAATCATAAATCACCCCTCGGGAAGAACATCACTCAACATACCTCACAGTCACTCAGTATCAGCCCCTCGGGCAACCTCATTGTCACTCATGCCTCCCAATCACTCGCCACTCGGCACTCGCACTCAGTAGGTACCTGCGTTCATTGGGGGTGTGTACAGACTCTGGAGGGGCTCCTTCAGCCCAAGCGCTAAAATCAAGCCACCTCGTGGCATATCATATCCTCACAATCAGACCCTCGGCCTCACTCAGTCAGAAACTCTCAAAAAGCCCCTCGGGCGTATCAGTAAAACGGGTACTCGACGCAAAACATTATTTTATATCTCAAAATAGTGTAAATAAGACTGAGTTTCGAAATCAACTAAACATAACATGACTGAGTGTAAATAATAAGTCAACACAGTGAGGAAACTAGCAGTAAAAAGCCCCAAGGGGTCTAAACAATTCAGCACAAGGCCCCAAACATGGCTTATAGCCCAAATATAACAATAGTTTTAGAACACAATTTAACATATGATTTAGAGTAAGATACACAACTCAATAGTTATCGCTGAGAGGACCAAGTCCAATCCAAAAATCAGTGCACACCACATACTAGTCATCCGATATGTGCGACATTCTAAAAACAGTGAGAAATACGAAGTCCGGGGTTTCATACCCTCACGATAAGATTTATAGCCATTACTTACCTCTATCGGGCCATAATACTAATCTGCGATGCTTTTGCCCCTAAAATCGGCTCCCCATTGCTCGGAATCTAATCAAAACCAGATTAACATCATCAATATACGCTAAATGAACAAGTCTCAAACGAAAACTATCAATTTTAGGCACAATTCTCGAAATTGGCCAAACCCGAGCCCCGGGCCCACATCTCGAAATTCTATAAAATTTACATCACAAGAATCCTCATCCTCCCACGATTCTATACATATCAAGAACACCAAAATCGGACCACAATTGCCCACTCAATTCATCAAAAGAAATTTCTAATTTTCATGCACCTAACCTCCCCAATTTTGGGTTTAAATCCAACAAATTTTCGGTTTAATTACTTAGAGAACGACATAGAATCGAGTTATGAAGTCGAAACTTACCTCCAAGTGATTCCCTTCGATTTCCTCTTCAAACCCTCTCAAAGAGATCCAAACTCGCTCAACAATGGAGGAAAAATAGACAAAACTCGCAAAAATGGCCTTTTAAAACATTCTGCCCAGCACTAAATATGAACTCAATGCGATCGCGGGACCACCCACGCGATCGCGAAGAACAAACTTACTGCCTCCAAATTTACTCATTGCGATCGCACCATTCCCCACGTGATCACGAAGCTTCGATTCCCTGACCTATGCGATCGCATACCCATTCACGCGGTCGCGAAGAACAATTGCAACCACCTCACACGCCCCTTTTTTTCTCCTACGCGATCGCAGAAGGAACCACGCGACCGCAACTGATCTGGTTGCCCAACCTATGCGATTGCAAACCTCATTACGCGATCGCATAGAACAAATATGCCTGCCTCAAACGTTAATCTACGCGATCGCGGGTGAACTCACGCGATCACAATGAAGAAATCACTGCTGCTAAAACACTAGAAAACCAGCAATCTCCCAAAGACCAAAAGTGCCCGTTTGAGTATCCGAAATACACCCGAGGCCCCCGGGACCTCAACCAAACCTACCAACATATCCCATAACATTATTCAAACTTAGTCGAGTCCTCGAAACACCAAAAACAACCCAAAAATGCGAAGATTGCATCAAATTCAAGTCTATGAACTTTGAAACTTATAAATTCCGCCAATGATGCTGAAACCAACCAAAACACGTCTGAATGACCTGAAAATTTGTACACATATCCAAAGTGACATTACGAACCTGCTCCATATTCCGGAATTCCATTCCGACCCTGATAGCCTATTTTCCACTGCCGACTGGAAATCGCCAAAAACTAACTTTCGCCAATTTAAGCCTAATTCTACTCCGGACATCAAAACTTCATTCCGAACACACTCCTAAGTCCCAAATCATCTATCGAAGCTATCCGAGCCATAAAATCCACATTCCGAGGTCGTTTACCAATAAGTCAACTCCCAGTTGACTTTTCCAACTATTAAGCCAATTTGAGAGACTAAGTGTCTCAGTTCTCACTACGACCACTTCGAACCCGAACCAACCGACCCATCACAACATAATCAGTCTAAGAAACATACGATAAAGCAGAAATAGGGGAAACGGGGCTAATCTCACGGAACGACTGGCCGGATCGTTACATCCTCCCCATCTTAAACAAACGTTCTTCCTCGAACAGGTCTAGAAATATACCTGGAGTCTGGAATAAGTGAGGATATCTGCTCCGCATCTCCCGCTCGGTCTCCCAGGTGTCATCCTCTAGAGGCTGGTCTCTCCACTGAACCTATATCCTTAGAACTCAGCTTTCTGACCTTACGACCCAAAATAGCCACTGGCTCTACCTCATATGACATATCAACCTCGAGCTAAACCGTGATGAAGTCCAAAACATGAGATGGGTCACCAACATACTTCCGGAGCATCGAAACATGGAACACCGGATGAATACTCGATAAGCTAGGAGGCATGGCAAGCCTATAAGCCTCCTCCCCAATCCTCTGAAGCACCTCAAATGGCCCAATGAACCCGGGACTCAACTTTTCCCTCTTCCCGAACCTCATAACATCCTTCATGGGTGACACCTTCAGCAGCACCTTCTCCCCAACCATGAAAGACACATCTCGGACCTTCCGGTCCGCATAACTCTTCTGCCTAGACTGCGTCGTGCGAAGCCGCTCCTGAATTAATTTCACCTTACCCCACGCATCCTGAACCAAGTATGTGCCCAATAGCCTAGCCTCGCCCGGCTCGAACCAACCAACCGAAGATCTGAACCTCCTACCATATAAATCCTCATACGGAGCCATCTAGATACTCGACTGATAACTGTTATTATATGCAAACTCCACGAGTGGCAGAAACTTGTCCCATGAACCCCCAAAATCAATGACACAAGCACGCAACATATCCTCCAAAATCTGAATAGTACGCTCCGACTGTCCGTCGGTCTGAGGATGAAACGCTGTGCTCAACCCGACCTAAGTACCCAAATCTCTCTGTAAGGCTCTCCAAAACTGAGATATGAATTGAGTACCTCCGTCAGAAATGATAGAAATTGGAACCCCATTCAATTGGACAATCTCCCTGATATAAATCTCAGCTAGCCGCTCCGAAGAATAAGTAGTACCAACAGGAATAAAGTGCGTGGACTTAGTCAGCCGATCCACAATAACCCATATAGCATCAAACCTCTTCGAAGTCTGTGGGAGCCCAACTACGAAGTCCATGGTGATCCGCTCCCACTTCCACTCCGGAATATCTAATCTCTGAAGCAATCCACCCGGTCTCTGGTGCTCATACTTGACTTGCTGGTAGTTGAGACACCGAGCCACGAACTCAACAATATCCCTCTTCATGTGCCTCCACCAATAATGCTGTCTCAGATCTTGATACATCTTTGCGGCACCTGGATGGATAGAATACCGCGAACTATGGGTCTCATCTAGAATCAAATCTCGTAATCCATCCACATTGGGCACGCAAATCTGGCCCTGCATCCTCATGACCCCATCATCACCAATAACCACATCCCTGGCATCACCGTCACTGACCTTGTCCTGAAGAACGAGCAAGTGTGGATCATCATACTGGCGTGCTCTAATCTGATCATAAAGAGAAGACCTGGAGGCTATACAAGACAATACCTGCGGGGGCTCTAATAGATCCAATCTCACCAACTGACCCGCTAAAGCCTGAACATCAAGTGCTAATAGTCGCCCTGCTACTGGAAGGTAGGCTAGACTCCCCAAACTCTCCGCTCTACGACTCAGGGCATCGACCACTACATTGGCCTTCCCCAGATGATATAAAATAGTGAGGTCATAATCCTTGAGAAGCTCCAACAACCACCTCTGATGCAAATTCAGATCCTTCTTCTTAAGCAGATGCTGTAAACTATGATGATCAGTGAAAATCTCACAATACACCCCATACAAATAATGACGCCAAATCTTCAAGGCGTGGACAATAGCTGCTAGCTCAAGATCGTTCACTGGATAATTCTTCTCGTGCAACTTCAACTGTCTGGACACGTAGGCAATCACCCTACCATCCTGCATCAAAACCGATCCAAGGCCAACTCTCGAGGCGTCACAGTAAACTGTATAAGAACCTGAACTGGTTGGAAAAACCAACACCGGAGCTGTAGTCAAAGCTGACTTGAGCTTCTGAAAACTCTCCTCACACTCCTCAGTGCATCTAAACTGAGCACCCTTATGGGTCAGTCTGGTCATAGGTGCTGCAATAGATGAAAATCCCTCTACGAAACGGCGATAGTACCCTGCCAAACCAAGGAAACTAGGAATCTCGGTAGCTGATGACGGTCTAAAGCACAACTCTCAAATGTTTCTCATGATCCTCCCGAGATTGGTAATACACCAAGATATCGTCAATAAACACGATGACGAAAGAATCTAGATAAGGCCGGAAGACACTGTGCATCAAGTGCATAAAGGTTGTTGAGGCATTGGTTAGCCCAAATGACATAACCAGAAACTCATAATGACCATATCTAATCCTGAAAGCAGTCTTCGGAATGTTTGGCCCCCGAATCTTCAACTGATGATAGCCGGAACGCAAGTCAATCTTGGAAAATACCCTAGCACCCTTCAACTGATCAAACAAGTCATTTATATGAGGCAAAGGATACCAGTTCTTCACCGTAACTCTGTTCAGCTGCCGATAATCAATACACATACGCATAGAACCATCCTTCTTCTTTACAAACAACACCGGTGCACCCCAAGGTGACACACTAGGCCGAATGAACCCCTTATCTAGGATTTCCTGAAGCTTCTATTTTAATTCCTTTATCTCCCCTGGTGCCATACGATAAGGTGGAATAGAAATAGGTTGAGTTCCTGGATCCAGGTCAATACCAAAATCAATGTCCCTGTCAGGTGGCATGCCTGGCAGGTCTGCAGGAAACACGTCCGGAAAGTCACGGACCACAGGAACCGAATCAACAGTGGGGGTCTCACCACTGACATCCCTCACAAAAGCCAGATAAGATAAACACCCCTTCTCAACCATATGCTGAGCCTTCAGGTAGAAAATCACCCTGCTAGGCATATACTCAGAAGAACCTCTCCACTCAACCCTCGGACATCCTGTCATAGCTAAGTTCACGGTCTTAGCGTGATAATCAAGAACATCATGACACAGAGATAACCAATCCATACCCAATATCACATCAAAATCGACCATGCTGAGTAACAGTAGGTCCACTCGGGTCTCCAGACCCCCAATAGATATCACACATGACTGATACACACAGTCCACAATAATAGTATCGCCCATCGGAGTCGAAACATGAACAAATGTAACTAAGGACTCACGGGGCATATCCAGGAAATGGGAAAAATATGACGAGATATAAGAATATGTAGAACCAGGGTCAATTAAAGCCAAAGCATCTCGGCGACAGACTGAGAAAATACCTGCGATCACTACATCGGAGGCCATAGCATCTGGCCTGGCTGGAAACGCATACATACGGGCCTGACCTCCACCTCCTCGACCTCCCCCTCTAGGGCGGCCTCTAGCTGACTGACTACCACCCCTGGATGTCTAGGCGGGTGGTGAAGTAACTGGAGCTGAAGTCGAGGGTTGGCCCCTCTGCTGAGAAGAACCACCAGAACGACCGGGAAACTGCCTCCACATCTGTCCAAACTCTCCACACTCAAAACAACTCCCTGAAGCTGGAGGCGGGGACAGATAAAAACCCCTAGCACCAGAATGGCCACTAGAAGAATCATGCATAGAGGAACTCTGAACTGGTGGTGCTCGAGCTGCACTCTGTGCTGGAAGGGCACCGAATGAAGAGCGGCCTGGCTGAGAACTGCGGGGACCATGCCCCGAAGATGCACCACTATAGGCTGGGCGGACTGACTGAGGAGGCTTGAATGAACGACCTCTACCATGCTGAAACTGCCCCCTGGAAGGAGCACCACTGGAACCACCCGATCCACGAGGCCTCTTGGCCTCCCTCTCCTCCCGCTCCTGGCGGCGAACCGAC
>MDKI01172979.1:0-26929 GCA_005239505.1 Nicotiana paniculata | reverse complement strand
GAAACCATAACCTTAGACCTTTATTATCATTGTTTACATTAAATTGTTAGTTAATTGTTAGCTTATTATTATAGTTAGTAGAATTAGTTAAACAACAAAAATTGATATTCAAAAGTCTTGAGAAACTTGATTAAACACTAGTTTAGTATTTTATAAACTCAATTGATACGTCAATTCCCTGTGGGATCGACTCTGGGCATAATACCCCAGGATTATATTTGCAACGCCCGCTTAGTCTTCTACAAGACATAGTTGAGCGTGATCACAACTGTTAGCAATTTTTCTACCCAACCACAAAAACAAGGAATCTCTTCAACGGCTCCCATGGTTGCTGAAAAGGAAAAGTAAAACAGTTATGAGAACTCATATTCTTCATAAAAAGAAGAGAAATAAAAGGGAAACTTACGTGCAAAGTTTCACTTCTCAGGGAAGGTCATGTTCTCTTCACCTACTAACCCACTAGTAGGAGCAACAACAAATCGAGCATACCATCCACGATCTCTATCGTCTTCAAGACTGACCAAAACTCTCTTACTCCTTGCCATGAGAGTAAAAATCCCATGACGGAATAATTTGGGGGAGTAAAGATGGATCAGATGGTAGAAGGTGAAGGGTAACGAAGCCAGATTTGCTAAATATCTAAGGCATGCCACAACCCTCCATATAATAGGACCAATTTGTCCTAAACACACATCAAAGAAACGACAAAACTCAATAATGACTGGATCAATAGGTGGCCAAAAACCTAATGTGAAGGGATATGTATACACGAAAGAAAAACCATCTTTAAAGGAGGTGATCCTTTGATTCTCATTGGGAACTAGAATCGGGAAGTTAAATTTCCAATAACAATCTCTACGCACGAGAGAAACCAAACCTTCAGTCTGGGAAGGATAAACATCAGCACGATCGTGAGAAGTCATGGAACTGACCTGATTTTTAACTGACTCACTATCAGTGAAAAAAGAAAGTTCAGCGGGAATAATCTCGTCTACGATAGGCTCACTGTCACGACCCAAAATCCATTAAGGTCATGATGGCGCCAGACTCCACAGTCAGGCAAGTCAACACTTAATAAATAAATTAAATCTTTATTTTAAAATTTTCGAAGTCATTCTTTTTTCATTTTCTTAAAAAATAATTAGCGAACTTCCACTGAGTAAACAACAATATCTTAACAAATTTAAATAGTGAATAAATCCCATAATTATCCCAGAACCCGACGTCACAAGTGCATGAGCAAATATCTAAGAATTATACATGTACTACAATGCTTGTCCGGAATACAAACTGGACAAGGAATTTAAAATAAATACAATACATCTGAGGAAGACTCTGTCGGCTGCGGGTCGTCTCCGGATGGTGCAACTCGTCTAAGTCTCCAAGTCAGTCACATCACTGCGTCAAGTAGGGCAACCATCTATGAATGTACATGTGCAATAAAAATGCACAACAAGTGTAGCATGAGTACGAAAACAACGTGTACTCAGTAAGTATCCCGCCTAACCTCGAAGAGGTAGTGACGAGAGGTCAAATTTGACACTTGCTAGAGGTCAATTTAATGAAATCAAGGGTGACACTGAGCATGGATATCATAGGCAATTTAAAAAGTACAGACATGAAATAACAACTTCTTTCATATTTAATATTCTTAAATCCTCGTCATTTCAGTTGACAATTTAAAATTTCCAGGCAAGTAATCAGGTAAAAATCAAAGCAAATACGCAGTAAATATCATGCGCAAGCAATGCCGAGGGTCGAACGGCCCGAACCAACATATATGTAAACGGTGCACTGCCGAAGGATCGAACGGCGCGAACCATAGATGCATCTATTAACCCGTCGTGTCGTACGGCCCGCTCCCATGAGAGTAGTGTAAGAAATCACCCCGCTCGCGGAATATAAATTGCGAAGCGGTCACACACAGTCATGCACATTAAAACAGTCCACCCCGACTACATCGGAAAAACAAATACTCAAGTAAATGACAAATTTCTCTTTTGAAGGTCACAAAAAAATAGTATTTAAATCTTTTCCAGAAATCCATTTTTACCAAGTTCGGTAAGGTTTAAACACTTTATTTCATCAATAAGATTACAAATACGACAAATAAAACATGCTTTTGGGTCCTAGAATACCCGGACATAAACATAATAGTAGCTACGCACGGACTCTCGTCACCTCGTGCGTACGTAGTCCCCACAAATAGTAGGACATTTTAAATTATTTCACCTATGGGGACAATTCCCCCTTACAAGGTTAGAAAAGAGACTTACCTCGCTCCGAAGATTCATAACCGACCTCCAAGCCTTCCGACGACTCAAATTGATGCACAACGCCCCAAAACTATCCAAATAACGGGCAAACCAATGAAAATATACTCTAATACTTATAACAATTCAATTTATATGAATTCCCAATTCCGCTCGAAAAGTTGACAATATTTCCCTCGGGCCACGTGCCTGGATTCCTAAATTTTTCGAAGATAAAGATTACCCAACACTTTACGAACTCAAATATATAATTCTCTTTCAATTTCATGCCCAAATTCGTGGTCAAAATCCAAAAATACACATTCTAGGTCTTTCTTCAAAAATCCCAAATTTTCACAAATTTTCATGCTTTAATCCATATCTAATTCACGTATTTAACTTGAAATGAGTAGAAACAACTTACCTTGACATAGATGACGAAAATCCCCACTTGAAGCTCTCCAAAAATTGACCAACCAAGAGAAAATGAGAAGAAATGGCCCAAATCCCGTCTTAAAACACTTCACTGACCAGACGACCCTTCTATGCGATCGCACTCCCCTCCATGCGATTGCATAAGCCAATCTCAACAGCCTCCAAATTCTTCCTCTATGCAATCGCGGACCCTCTAATGCGATCGCATAGAGTAAACCAACAGCCTCCAAATTCTTCCTCTATTTGATCGCGGACCATCTCATGTGATCGCATATAGTAAATCAGCAGCCTCAAAATTCTTCCTCTATGCGATCGCGGACTATCTCATGCGATCGCATAAAGTAAACCATCAGCCTCCAAATTCTTCCTCTATGAGATCGCGGACCCTCTCATGCGATCGCATAGAGTAAATTTCTGCTGCACTCACACCAGAAAACCAACAATCCTCACAAGGCAAGAATCGACCCGTTGAGCATCCGAAACACGCCCGAGGCCCCCGAGACCTCAACTAAACCTACCAAGCAGTCCTAATACCTCATTCAAACTTATTCGAGCCACATCGAAATCACGAATCACAACCTGATTCAAGCTTAATGAACTTAGAACTTCAAACTTCAATATTCGATGTCCAAACCTATCAAATCACGTCCAATTGACCTCAAATTTTACACACATGTCACTTTCAATATTACGGACATGCTACAACTTTCGGAATCACATTCTGACCCCGATATCAAAATTTCCACTTCCGGTCAGATTTCTAAAAAATCTTCAAATTTCTATCTTTAGCTAAATGACTCCAAAATAACCTACGAACCTTCGAATTCACTTTCGGTCGCGCTCCCAACTCCAAAATCACCATACAAATCTATTCCTAGACTCGGAATCTCAAAGAACATCAAGAACACTGAAATGCATTTCAACCCAAACTTATGAAATTTCCTCCAAAATACTAACTTCCACATTAGGCGCCGAAATGCTCCTGGGTCATCCAAAACCCGCTCCGAACATGCGCCCAAGTCCGAAATCATCATGAAACTGCTGGAACCTTCAAATCCCGATTTTGAGGTCGTTTGCTCAAAAATCTAATCTTAGTCAATTCTTCCAACTTAAGGCTTCCGAAATGAGAAATTTCTTTCCAATTCGACTCCGAACTTCCCGAAATTCATTTCTGACCACACCTACAAGTCATAACACCTGAAATGAAGCTGCTCCTGGACTCAAACCGTTGAACGATGCGCTAGAGCTCAAAACGACCGGTCGGGTCGTTACACTCACGAAGTGGTTCACTAAAATCCCTACTTCTAGCGGAAGATCTATGTGAAGATGAAGCCCTAGTTCTAGAAGATGATGGAGGAGTAGTGCTTGGTTGAAAAGAAGATCCACGAAGACACTTACCCTAAGCTACGTATAGGAGCAGAAGAAGGGGAAAGTTCATCTACAATAACAACTTTCCGGATATAAGGATTTGAAGAAGACATACTTGTGTGGAGAAGTAATACAATTAAATTGTGAACGATGAAAAAAGATTTTCGTAGAAGCAAAGGTAAATGATGTATTTATATGTATAAGCAACTGTTATATAAAGCAAGTAATGATGGGAATGTCATTATGAAAACTGTCACTTCGTGATTGATGCAGCCGCAAAAAAGCCCTAAAACCCGTTGAGGTGTTGCAGAACCAATCGACGACTGCCACATGTCACATGCATTCAATGAAGTGACATACGACATATTAGTTCAGAAGAAGTACAATGGTACGAATGAAAAGGCGACAAAAAGTTCCTGCCTTAAATGAGATCCACTCCCCAAATATTCAATTGATGAATAATTGATAAGTGGGGGGACTATCTGTATTAGTAAAAAATAAATATTACACGTGGAATTAATAGTGTGATTGACATGGCAAGACACGTGGACTACTAGAAAATAGGCAACTGGAGAGGTACGTTGAAAGAGGTGCGAATCTTAATAGATACGAGCATATCACTCACGAGATGAGGATGTTTGAGCCTCTTTAGTGATTTGAAGAGTCACCGTTGGAATGAACCAAGACAAGGAAAGAGGCAGATTCATAGATCTTCAATTAATGAGCTCAAGCGTTGTAGAATCTTCACGAAACAATTACGATTACAAATTATAACGTTTCATTAATGTTATTAATGCTCATTATGACTCAATCATTAAAGGGAATAAATATTATAATTGAAGGTCCCTATATAAGGGGGAAAATGTTATATGTACAAACATGTTCTGCTGTTATTAGAATATACTTATCTTCTTGTGCTTTCTATTGATTATTCTGCCAATTCTTATTCTTATTTCCTTTCTTATTTCATAGAGAATCTTGAATTTCTTGATTATAAGTAACCCAAGTACTTCTAAAAATAAGCTTTGACTGAGAATCTAATTCTTTGGTTAAACATGTGTGTATATGATTGAAAATAAATAAATTTTTAATCTAATTCCAAAACCTATTATCACAAGAAGAGAAATGGGTATATTAGTAATTAAAAATATCCATGAATAATTTGTATAGTCTAGTACCTTTAGCATTCACATAAATATTAATTTATGAAAATAGTGGAGCAAGACAAACAATAAGTGATTTAAATAAAAGGAAATTAAGAGATTTTGGATTATTTAACAAATCAATGGGTAAATTTTAAGAGTTTGCTGATGGTAGGGGCAAATTTGACCGGATAGTGTAAATGAAGTTAAATGTAGACAATATCTGAAAGTATAGGGATATTATTTTCCCCTATTTTTTAACACATTGTCGCTTGTTGTAACTTTTAAAAAAAGGGAGAATTACACAAAAATACAGTCCACCCATATACCTTGCAGCAGAATAACCCAGTTACAACTTTGCAAATCTGTAGCCCATTAACAATAGGCCCAAGTTTGAAAAATGGGCATTCTTATTATTATTTTATTATTCGACAGATCTTCAAGCACGAAAATTGGGTGATTTTTTATTCTTCTGCCCCAAGTTTGTATATATTCCTATTCTATCTACAAAAAAAAGGCAAATTAATATATAATGCAACTCGAGAACCTTGAAGTTTCTTCTTTTCCAAGTTCCAAATAGTAGAAATAAAAATAAAAATTGAAAAAATTGTTGCATTTGGGAGATAAATCAACAAGGAAAGTCGATTTAAACATAAATTGTTCGAGAAAAACTAAAAATTGAACATATGAAAATTTCACTTTTAGATTTAACTATACATGTGCATTACATGTATAATTATGTATAACTTTGTATAAGCTTGTATATACAATTTGTAATAAATGTATACCAGAAAAATAAGACAAAGAAGAAAAAGAGAAGAAAGTGTCAAACTTCCATATTATACACATACAATGTATATACACACTTATACATTAAAAACATAGATAATTTATACAACATTGTACACAGATATACATCTTTATACAATATTGTATAAGTGTGTATAAACATTATCCATACAACATTTACACTAGAAAACACCTTTCGTCCATCACTACATTGTAGTTTTGAGTAGTTGTTGGTCCTGAATTTTTCCGGCGAGGTTTTGGCATTCAAATTTGGGCTTCGCCGGTAGCAAAGGATAGTACAAAAATTGAGAAAAATAAGAAAATACAAGACGAGGTTGTCGGAGATGCTCTTATAGGCGAGATCTGATTGTTTTAGGCAAGATCTAATAGTTTTTTGGACTGATAGGCTAAAATTATTGTGGTTCCTTAACCTCTTTTCGTCAATTAACTCGAAATTCGCTATCTAATTGACATAGAATATGAGGATTGAAGAGCCCTTGTTCTCAAAAGCAATTAACACGAGTGTGTGCAAAATAATTCTGCAATTTTTAGGGAGAAAAAAAAGAGAGGCGAGTGCAGAGAGATTGAGTATTCTGGAAAGAAGAAAGAAGAAAAGAAAAAAAATCTTAGAAGTGTGTCTTTAATAATAGGCTAAAGGCTGAAAAATTTCTTTAAAATTTTGTATAACCTGAACCAAATCGGGTAAAGACTTCAAATCTAAGCGCCATTTTCGGTTGGGCTCTTGGGCCAACTAGAGCTGTAATTCTTCCTAAAAAATATATAAACTTATTGAAAGATTACAAAATTAAGTGCCTGAATTGAGATTGAAAAATAGATATTTGGCTAGGATAGTCCAAACTCCTCACTCTTTTTTGTATGGAGAGTGATATTTGCACATCAAAATCAATCCTCATGTAAAACGTTTACAAATTATCATTGTAATTTTTGTAAACTAATACGCTTCAAATATTAGAATACAATATTTTAAAAGTTTATAGCAAAGTTTTATGTATTCATTCATGAAGCAAGAAAAAAAGAATGAAAAAAAACAATTTTCTTTTTTATTTATTTGGACCTTTTTCTTTTGTTTGGTGCCTGATTGGGTAAAAAATGTAGGAAAAATAAAAATTAAAATCACGCGCTGCAGTGGCGTAGGTAAGAAGACGGGGTGAGAAGGGGAGAAGATTTACAAACCCTAAATCATAGACATTTGTGAGAGAAATAGAACTCCACTCGCCAAAAGGGATCGCGTGAATTTGCAGTTGCAGAATCGCAGATCGAGCGAGTGTGTGTGTGCGTGAGAAAGAAAGAAAGAAAACATACATAGAACAGGTACCTCTACCTCCACTCTCTCCCTTCTTTCAATCTTTTTTTCTTCATCTCCTCCCCCCCCACCCCCACCCCCACCCCCACCCCCTCATCCTTCATATTACGATGAACATTTGTTATGAACTGTTACTAACAAAAAATTCATTGTATTGGGTCTTTTATGGTGTTCATGGTTTTTGTAATTTCTGTTTAATTCATCTGAGTTATGATTATGTTATTTCTGTTTAATTCATTTGCATAGTTTCCTTAATGTTGCAATCAACAGAAATGAAGTGAGAATACAATTTTATAAGATCAGACAATTGCACTTAGCTTCTGAGGTAAAAACTAATACATATGATTGAGTTAAATGAATAGTGACTCGGAACTGGGGAAGACGAGCTAGAGTCTAGATGCTAGACTTTAGCTCTTACGAGGTGAGCTGGTTTATTGCTCTATATAGATGCACAACTAAAATAAAAAAGGGCAGCCCGGTGTACTAAGCTCCCGCTATGCCCGGGTCCGGGGAAGGGCCGGACCACTAGTCTATTGTACGCAGCCTTACCCTGCATTTCTACAAGAGGTTGTTTCCACGAAACAAAAAAAAAAACCTCATGATCGTCAGGATTATGTAATTAGAGAGTCATCATTTTGAATAACCTAGTTCCCTGCTGAAACTTGGAGATGTAGTTGGCAAATTAAAACAGTTCCTTCCTTTAGCAGCCGATTAGTGCTGCAGATTTTGTGAAACAAATCTTTGTAGTTATAAGGCGAGAATCACCACTCGAGGATAAACACGTGAACATTCGGTTATATTTTTTGGGGAGACCTTTCTCTTCCTTCGTTGCGAAGAAATTCCCTTATTACTAGCATTATAGCACCATACCACTTTGGTAGTATATATGTGCAAGTTCAGCCTCCCAATATCCAAAGACCTACAAGAACATAAAGTCTTGAATTTTAATTAAGCGATAATAAACTTTTTTTATACATCTGTTTGTCCATATCACTTTGCTGTTATATGGACTTGTTTACACATCTGTTTATCCATATCACTTTGCTGCGATATGGACTTGTTTTACATCTGTTTATCCAGATCATTTTGCTGCTATATGGACTTGTTTATACATCTGTTTGTCCAGATCACTTTGCTGCTATGTGGAATTTTTCTTTTTTTTTTTGAAAAGGAATGTTTTATTGATAGAAGGTACCAAGATCGTACAAGTAGTACAATAACAAAGGGAATGCAGATCAGCACATAAAGAACATAAATATTACATCTACTGTCTGCCCCCTAGCAAGTCCAAGAAATCCATATACTCATTTGTGCTACCAACAAGACTATCCTTACACCATAAGAAAAAATTCTGCAAACATTTGTTTTAAATTCTAGAAATATGGTTTCCTTGTCCTTCAAAACAAGCTCTATTCCTCTCCAGCCATAAGATCCAAAATATGATTATAGGAATAATATTCCAAATTTGCTGCAAGCTTTTCTGAATCCTCTGCCCTTGCCAGCACTCGACTAGGCCCCTTATGCTATTAGGTATTATCCAAGAGATACCACAGATACTCAGAAAAAGGTCCTGACATTGTCTTGAAATTCTACAGTGCAAAAAAAGATGTTCAACTGATTCCTGATCCTCCTCACATAAGTAGCACCTGTTAGCCAGGAGAAAACCTCTTCTTTGGAGATTTTCTTGAGTTAAACAGACTCCCCAAGTTACAATCCAACCAAAGACCGCTACTTTTGCAGGGGCTTTTGTCTTCCAAACCATCTTCCATGGCCAATTGTGTTCTCAATAGCATGTCTGCCTCATCAACAACTTGTAGCAATAATTCACATAGAACTTTTTATCCTTGCTATTTTTTCAGAACAGAGAATCCCTTTTATCAGTGTCAATATGCACTGTTTCTAGTTGTTGCATCATCTGACAGAATCCTTCTATCTCCCAATCATTCAATTTCTTCTAAAATTAACTTGCCAACCTGAATCTGAATAAAATTCAGCTATGCGGACTTGTTTATACATCTGTTTATCCATTTTGTTTCGTTTCTTGGCGGCAAAGAGGTGTAAATTTTGGATTAGATCAAAACAAGTTGTGCTTTGCCCTTCGGTTCATTCAAGGTAATGGTTGCAAGACAAGCATCCAAGGGTGTGGTTTAGCGATCATGAAGCTAGGATGGACCATGGGAGACTGGGTTCTAATGCTTTGTCATTCTAGACCATTGAATGATACTCCCTCTGTTCCATTTTATGTGGCACCCATTCCTTTTTAGTCTGTGTAAAAAAGAATGTCAGATTTCTATATTTAGAAACAATTTTCCTTTAAACTTCCCATTAGACCCTTAATGACATGCTTTTATAACCAGAAAAATGTCAATTTTTAAGATCACAGGTTCCGAAAGTCTTACCTTTATTTCTTAAACTTCGTGCCCAGTCAACAACCTTAAGTGAAATGGAGGTAGTATGTATCTTCACTCAAGTGCCTCATAGAGGACTGCATGAGAGGGGAGGGGGCAAGGCTAATTTCTTGTATCACAGAGATGGGGAGTGAGCTTATTCTATGTAATCAGCAGGTTGGATGTGGTTGGATTTCAAGTAAGCGTCGTTGATATATGGAGTGAAAGCTGCAATTTGAGTCGCTTACACCTGCAGGTGGAGTGTATACAATTATATACGTTTGTACTTCTGTCTAAATTTGGACGAAGGCCTTTTGTATCCACTGATTTAAATCTCTGGTGGATTGGTGGTCCAGGCTTCTTCCTCTTCAAGTAGACAGAGCTTGATGCATATCCTTCATGTTATGGATTTCCATCCGTGAAAAGTGTCATAAGATCACTTTTTGTCTGCTAGCTGATAAATTCTGTGAGCAATTATGTCCTATCTTGGAATACCTGAAGGACATGCTGAAACTTGAAATATGGAAAGCTAGTTGAAGGTCATCGTAATGTATGAGCTGTTGCCACTGTGATAAATGGTTTGGCTTGTTTAAATTTATATGATGGTTTTGAGCTCAATGTTTTCTGATATTTAGGCCACTTAGTGAAACCCGAAACATTGATGGATTCACAAGTTAGCCATCAGTCAATTCTTGGAGTCTGATTAGACTTAGAAGAGTGGTGGAATGTGGAGAGAGATGTTTTGGGCCATTTATTGCATCTTTCGGTGCTTATTGAAAAAGAATTATTTCTATGTTTTTGTAACCTCTCACTGGACAAGCTTTCACGTATTTGTTTCTTGACGTTCAGGTATCAGTACAAGAGAAATCGATAGGCTTTCAGTTGGTTAGCAGCATGGATATAGATCTTCGACTGCCTTCTCGAGATCATGATAAGGAAGAAGAAGAGGAACAAAATGGAATTATAAATATGCTTGACAATGAAGAAAAAATGCACAGTGATGATGGAATGCATGGGATGCTGGTTGTTGTTGAAGAGAAGATGCATGCAGAAGATGGAGGCGATATGAGCACCCCTGTAGCAAATATCATAGAGTTTAAGGAGGATGTAAACCTTGAACCGCTGGCTGGCATGGAATTTGAGTCCCATGGTGAAGCTTATGCCTTTTATCAAGAGTATGCTCGGTCAATGGGATTCAACACAGCCATACAAAACAGCCGTCGCTCAAAGACATCAAGGGAATTCATTGATGCAAAATTTGCATGTTCTAGATATGGAACGAAACGGGAATATGAGAAGTCTGCAAATCGACCACGTAGTAGACAAGGGAACAAGCAGGATCCAGAAAATGCTACTGGTCGGCGAGCATGTGCAAAGACAGATTGCAAAGCAAGTATGCATGTGAAAAGAAGACCCGATGGGAAATGGATCATTCATAGATTCGAGAAAGAACATAATCATGAACTTTTACCTGCCCAAGCTGTGAGTGAACAAACAAGAAGGATGTATGCCGCAATGGCAAGACAGTTTGCTGAATACAAAAATGTTGTTGGTCTGAAAAGTGACTCAAAAGGTCCATTTGAGAAAGGTCGAAATTCAGCAATGGAAGGGGGAGACATAAACGTTTTGCTGGAGTTTTTCATTCAGATGCAAAGTCTTAATTCCAACTTCTTTTATGCTGTTGATATGGGTGAAGATCAACGTGTGAAGAACTTATTCTGGGTTGATGCCAAAGCCAGGCATGACTATGCAAATTTCAGTGATGTTGTGTCTTTTGATACTACCTACATCAGAAACAAGTACAAAATGCCCCTGGCTCTTTTTATTGGGGTCAATCAGCATTATCAGTTCATGCTACTTGGATGCGCTTTGGTCTCTGATGAGAGTGTAACAACATTTTCTTGGGTAATGCGGACATGGTTGAAGGCAATGGGTGGTCAAGCTCCCAAGACAGTGATCACAGATCATGACCAGGTATTGAAGTCAGTCATTTCAGAGGCTTTGCCATCATCCCTCCATTATTTCTGTATGTGGCATATCCTGGGAAAGGTGTCCGAAACGCTGAATCATGTCATTAAACAGAATGAAAAGTTTATGGCAAAGTTTGAGAAATGTATTTACAGGTCATCGACAGATGAGGAGTTTGAAAAGAGGTGGAGGAAACTAGTTGATAGATTTGATCTCAGAGAAGCTGAATTGATTCATTTGCTCTATGAAGATCGTGTGAAATGGACCCCTACGTTTATGAGAGATGCATTTTTAGCGGGAATGTCAACGGTTCAACGATCAGAGAGTGTGAATTCTTTCTTTGACAAATATGTACATAAGAAAACCACTGTCCAGGAGTTTGTAAAGCAATATGAAACAATATTACAAGATAGGTATGAGGAGGAGGCAAAAGCAGATTCTGATACATGGAACAAACAACCTGCTTTGAAATCTCCATCACCATTCGAGAAGCATGTGGCAGGGCTTTATACACATGCTGTATTTAAGAAATTCCAGGCTGAGGTTTTGGGTGCAGTTGCTTGTATTCCTAAAAGAGAGCAGCAAGATGAGACAACCATAACATTTGGAGTTAAAGATTATGAGAAGGCTCAAGATTTCATTGTTACGTTGAATGAAGTGAAGTCAGAAATATCTTGCGTATGTCATTTGTTTGAATTTAAAGGCTACCTTTGTAGACATGCATTGATAGTTCTCCAAATATGTGGTGTTTCCTCTATCCCATTACAATATATTTTGAAGCGATGGACAAAAGATGCCAAGAGCAAGTACTCTATGACAGATGGATCTGAAGATGTGCAGTCAAGGGTCCAGAGATATAATGAGCTATGCTATAGGGCGATGAAATTGAGTGAAGAAGGGTCATTATCCCAAGAGAGCTATAGTTTTGCTCTTCGTGCACTCGATGATGCTTTTGGGAGTTGCGTGACCTTTAATAACTCAAATAAGAATATCTTAGAAGCTGGCACATCATCAGCTCCTGGTCTTCTCTGTGTTGAAGACGATAACCAAAGTAGGAGTATGAGCAAGACAAACAAGAAGAAGAATAGTTTTACTAAGAAACGGAAGGTATGTTGTGAAGAGCAATCATGGGAAAGCTTCTTTTGTATTATATGATGTCTTATGAATATCTCCTGGTTCTGCAGGTGAACTCAGAGTCAGATGTTATGGCTGTTGGAGCAGCAGACAGCTTGCAACAAATGGTTTGCTCTGATACCTTAATTACTTTTATTTATTGCCATCTGATTTACATTACCTGTGCTCTTGCTGCTAAAATGAAAGCGGGAGGAGGTTGTTATGAATGCTATATGTGTATCTGTGTTCTTGAAGCTTGACTTTTTAGTTTTATTTTGTCATCTCCGATTACCTATTTGGTTCATTCATCCTTTTGCTGCAGGACAAATTGAACTCCAGACCTGTGACTCTTGATGGTTATTTTGGCGCGCAACAAAGTGTTCAAGGAATGGTATGATCTGCATGTATCTTGAATGTTTCTAATACATCTGTACTGGTGTTTTTTAAAGTTGTTATTTATCTTTTGCAGGTACAGTTGAACTTAATGGCACCAACTCGGGATAACTACTATGGAAATCAACAGACTATTCAGGGCCTTGTATGTCTTAGCAAGTTCACAGTTTTAAGACTGGAAAAACTGATACTATTACAATAACAGTTCTGTTGTTTTCTTGCCTTGTAATTTGTAGGGACAGTTGAATTCTATAGCTCCTACACATGATGGCTATTATGGTGCTCAGCCAACAATGCATGGGCTGGTACATAGTCTCTTAGTCTAGAACTTGTCGAGGCAAATCAACCAAAAATCTTATTACATTTTTGGTTTATTATTGCAGGGGCAAATGGACTTTTTTCGCGCTCCAAGTTTCCCATATGGCATTCGGGTTTGTATTGCTACATACCTACATCAATTGAATAGAATTTTTTTTGTCACTAATTATCAGGGAAGTCGACTTTGCAAAAATAATTGCTGCATTCAGATTATTATATACATTTAATTATGTAGTTTATGACTCCTTCCCGATCTAATAATACTAATTTAATCTAGCATGGAGGGTTTACATGTAATTATAGATAATCTTGTATTCTAGACAAGAGAATTGGAAATTGACTCATCAGTGAAGATGAATGTTACTTTTTCTGAGTTTGAGATTTTACAAAGATAAAAATAGTGGATCTTATGTTATTTTTGAAATGCTATAGTTTTCAAATGTAGTATTAGGCGAAGGAAATAGTTCCATCTTAACAAAATCGGTCAAAAATTTGGGAAGGACCAAATCAAGGAATGAGTCAACTTTTATTTAGAGAAAATAAGGCCAATCAGGTGTGCAGGGGGTGGGGTGGGGTTCATAATCATTTAAAGAACTCAAACATTCTCTATCTGTTCCTTTTATTTTTGTGGTTAATGTTTTTCTAAAGTTAAGATTTACTAATAAAATGGTCAGTTAGAAAAAGAACAGGTGTAGTGGTAAGAGCAGTAAGATGTGTGAGTTAAGCGCGCGAGTTTGAACTATGTTGCAGACAAAGGCCTGGTATTTAAGTGGAGAAGGGTAGAGGGACGAGGATATATTCAGCAAATTACGAACCATGCGCCAGCTTACCCTCCAGAATTTGTAGTTACCCCCCCCCCCCCCAACCAAAAAAAAAATAAAATAAAATAAATACATATAAAAGCACTTATTGTTGAGGAAATCCCTGTACAAGTTCAGAGATGTATCTTGTAAATTTTGGTTAGCAGATTCCAATTTAATAAGGGTAACATGAGCTCAGTTTGGTTTCAATAGAATAGATTCATCAATTATGAGACATATATAAAGAACTCAAACTCGTAATAAAAAATATAAAGAACTCAAACTTTCTTTGTGTGTTCCTATTATTTTTGTGGTTAATGTTTTCTATTGTTAAGATTTACTAAAAAATGGTCTAATGGTCCAGCTCGAGAATAACAATGATCTAGTGGTAAAAGTGTAGCAAGTGCGTCTATTAGGCGCACGTCACGAGTTCGAATCATGCTACATACAAAATCCTGGTATTAAGGAGAAAGGTAGACGGTCGGGCCCATTAATTGCCGAGGTTCGAACCGTGTGCCAACTGGCCCTCGGGGATTTCTCATTATCCCAAAAAAAAAAAAACAGATTTACTGGAAAAAAGTAAACCATTGTGGTAGAGATCCAGTACAATTCAGAGATGGTAGTCGCATATTAAGTTAGCATATCCAAGATGAAATAGTCTATGGCAGTCCATACTCTAACAAAATTGATGGACACACGATACAATGTCAGTGTATTAACATCAAGAAAGATTAAGGAACAAAAAGGAGATTAGAATCTGTCAGTGCAACATAAGTGTAACGAACAGTGAACAGAAAGGAGACCAGAGTCTGTAGAAAATTAAGAATTTTCACATAACATTTAATAATCTCAGTTGTTCACTGTGATGGAGGGTAGATGTTGATATGGGAAAGCGTGATTAAGATTCCTGAATATTGGTTAAGAGATCGTGCAGAGTGGTTTTTGTTGGAATATTTTTGTTGCTGAATCAAAGTATGAGCTTTTTTTTTAAAATGATAGTGGTGCCCAGCCAGATTGCTCGCACATCGACTATTCCACCGGATACTTGCTACCTCTTACCAACACGGGTAACTCTGCCCACCAAGGTTTAAGCAGATGAGAAGACATCACTTAGTGTCTTTTGCCTCCGATGGTATTTGTACCTGAGACGTCATGGTTCTCCTCTCACTTCATTGACACTAGGCCACACCCTTGGGTGCAAATTACGAGCCACTTCTTGATAAATCTTGTTTTGACAGTGGAAAAGGAAAATGAGAAGTGTTCCCTAGTCTTTGTTATTAATGACTGGTCAGTAATTTTGACAACAATTGCGTGACTGTAAGTTAAAATCGTGGAGCTTCATATACTTTAGACCTAGAGACAGGTGAAGAGTTAATAAACTTGTTCTGAGGTGCTCTGTGAGTTTGTGTTACAGGAGACAGCAATTTTCATTCAGCCATCTAAATTGAGAAGGGAGCCTTTTCTATTCTGTGCTCATCTGACTAGAGACTGTATCTATGAGCTACTTGTCAGATTATGGGATTCAGTTCTTTGCTTTGGAACGGATGCACGCGCCTCTCTAGAAGTATTTCTGTTAGTCCTATGTTATGCAGAAACTGAAATATTTCACAAGCCAAAGTCCTTAGCCATCACTGCATTTTGCATTGTACTACCTTTGCATCCTTTCCTCTCTCAATTAGGGGAAAGCATAGGTGTAATGTTAAAATAACAAAAGGGCCAAGAGCAGTTGCTGTACGGCACTTGTATAGCAGCATATTATGTTGTAAACATACAATTAGCCAATGGTAGTTTATTTTTTCAAAAGTAGTTTATGAATCTTGCAGAACAGAAACTCCAGCACCCCATTAGTAAGGATAAATTAGTCTAGCTAACTGCAATTCCGATCCATTTGTGTTGTACTAATATGGCTTTCCTTAATGCTGACAGGACGAACCCAATGTAAGATCTGCTCAATTGCACGACGAAACATCCAGACATCCTTGAGCATTGTTTTCATAATCAATTAGGTATATGTTTTTTCCATTTTGTTGATATTATTACAGATGTACTCAAGTCGGACGTATTGAATGATGGGGTTCTTTTGTTACCAGGAAAGGGTGGATATGTTTCAACTTGCATTACCGGCTGTTGTTGAAAGTACAGCCAACAGGAAGAATCTTTGTAGTGTTTGTTTGTAAAATAAAAGGGATCAATGTAGGCAGTGCTTCTTCTTAATTTTTTTACCTTTGTTCTTTGTTGATAAATCAGCTTTTAAATCTTTCCCTTCAATTTGATATTAGAGCTAGATGAGTATAAACAGCTCTAAGTTAATTTAACCTGTAAAGGCTGTTGTGGGATGTATTAGTTACAGCAATTAAAGATCATTGAGGTGAAGAGGTATACATTTCTTCATTTAAGCAAATGCCCAAATGGGTTGTAAACTATATTGCTCGGACTTTCCAAAAGTGTTGCCGCGCCCGTGTCGGATCGTCCAAATATGCACTAAATTTGGAGGAACCAACATACACCCAACAACATTTTTAAAGAGTCCGAGCAACATAGGTTGTAAATGTAGGCAGTTCTTTTTAGTCTTCACTTTTTGTTTTCTTTGTTGATAAATCAGCTTTTTAATCTTTCCTTCAATCTGGTTCATGCTTGGAAATCCCTATTTGGAACAAGCTTATTTGTACCTAATATTTGGTTGTGCAAATTCCAAGTATTTTCATCCCAATGGTGTGTTTGTTTTGATGGAAAGTACATTTTGATAATATGTTGTTTTTTGGTGTTTCATTGTAACAAAATAATTGTCAAGGAAATTTTTTCCATCAAAAGCAGGCAGAGCTAGAGTGTTCCGAGCGGGTTCGGTCGAACCCAGTAGCTTTGGTTCGAACCATGTATCTGTCTGAAAAAATTCATTGAATATATATAAATTATTAATTTAGAACCCAGTAACTTAAAACAATTAGAATCCCGAACCCATAAAGTTGAAATTCTGGCTCCACCTCTCATATATATTTCCCCTCACATATGGATGGAAGCTATTTATCTTTTTTAATCTTTGCCAAATTATGGGTGTTAATATGTAGAAATTTCAAGTCTTCTAAACAAGGTCAGTGTTGGAATATAATAACGGGTTACTACTCTATTTGACATTACAACAAACTAAAAGGCCATGATTAATTCAGTAATCTTGAAGTTTAGTACTCCATACAAGAAATAAGAAAGGTAATTTCATGGATATGACCGTGCTGTATTTATTATCACCTCGTTTCTTATCATAGTTGACTTGATTAGTTGATATTTGGTTTGAATAATGGGAATTATTTTTTTAGATAAATAAATTACGTTAAGGCTCTACAATAAAATTACTATAAGGGCATGCCTGGAAAGCCACATGGGAATTGGAATTAGGTGTAATCACACATTTTGATATGTTTATTTGACCAAGTAATTACGTGGTTGGTAAGGAATTGAGTGTAATTGGAAGAGAGTAATTATACTCTCCAATTCTCAAAGGGGTAAAAAATTGAGTGTAGTGATATGATGTAATTAATTATAAGGCAACCGTTCCAAGTCCTTTTTTTATTTCAATATATAATAATATTTAATATCTATTATTGTCACGATCCAAAAACTAACCCTGTCGTGATGGTGCCTATCGTGGTATTAGGCAAACCGACACAATTACCAAATTAACCGATATGTTCATTTTTAAAAGAAAATCTTAAAGTTGTTCAATATAAAACCTTCAATAAGAAGTTCAAATCAAAATAAAAGTGCGAAAGAAAAACAAGCCCGACATCGGGGTGTCACTAGTCATGAGCAACTACTACAACTGTCTGTAAAATCAAGACTAACATAGTCTGGGATTAATCAAGTACAACTAAGGAAAGATAAATGAGGAGGAAAGAAGGGATGCGATCGCCATGCAACTCCCTTGCTAACTCCGAGAGTCTGCGTTAGAAATAATCAACAGCCTCAACCGTGTCCAGAAACGCATGGATCTGCACACAAGGTGCAAAGAGTAACGTGAGTATGCCAATTCAGTAAGTAACAACAGTAAATAAAGACCGAGCAGTAGTGACGAGCAGTAGTGACGAGCAGTAAAGCATATAAATCCACATCAGAAAGTCTCAGTAAAATACAACGTGCTTTTGAAATCGGTGTTTGAATCAAACCATCTCGTTTAAACTCAGTTCCAGTAAAATCATTTAATGATATTTTTCAACAGTTTTAAACAGAGGCTCAATACAAAGATGAACAGAAATGATGAAATCATAAACATCCCCTCGGGCAAAACATCACGTATATACAGCTCCTCGGACAAACCTCACAGTCACTCGTATACAGCCCCTCAGGCATACCTCACAATCACTCGTAACAGCCCCTCGGCATACCTCACTATCACTCATGCCTCCCAGTCACGCAACACTCGGCACTCGCACGTAGTAGGTACCTGCGCTCACTGGGGGTATATACAGACTCCAGAGTGGCTCCTTCATCCCAAGCGCTATATCAAGCAAAATCATGACATAAATCACTCAGGCCCTCGCCCTATATCAAACATGCTGCGGCGTGCAGCCCGATCCCATAAATATTCTCACTAAATCAGGCCCTCGGCCTCACTCAGTCATAAACCTCTCAAGCCGCTTGGGCATTTTAGTAAAAACAGGGTACTCAGCCCAAAACAACATTTATATGCATCAAAACAGAGTAATACAACTGAGTTATGCTGTAAACAGGTATAACCATGAGTGAGTATAGATTTTCAATCGAAAACAGTGAGAGGATAATAACAGAAGGCCCCTAAGGGTCCAAACAACACTGGCACAAGACCCAAACATGGCATTCAACCAAACTCTTTCTAAAACACATAAATATCATATAGTTTCAACAAAATACGCAACTTTACAATTGCTACGGGATGAACCAAGTCACAATCCCCAATAGTGCACGCCCACACGCCCGTCACCTAGAATGTGCATCACCTCAAAATAGTAGAATGATACGAAATCCGGGGTTTCATACCCTCAGGACTAGATTTACAATCGTTACTTACCTCAAACCGGTCAAATCTCAACCGCGCGATGCTCTTGCCTTATGAATCGGCCTGCAAATGCTCCGAATCTATTCAAGATCAGTATATTACCATCAAAATAGGCTAATGGAATGAATTCCACAAGAAAAATTATCAAGTTAGACCAAAATCCCGAAATCGGCTCAAACCCGGCCCCTGGACCCACGTCTCGGAATCTAACAAAAATTACAAAACTAGAAAGCCCGCTCACTCACGCGTCTAACCATACCAAATTTATCAAAATCCGACCTCATTTGACCCCTCAAATCCCTAAATCGAACTCTTCAATTCCCAAGCCCTAATCCCTCATTTTTCACCCCTAATCTTCACTAATTACATGATTAAACAATGGAAAATTACCATAAACACGAGTATTAGGGCTCAAGTAACTTACCTCAATGAAGACCCCCTTGAATCCCTCTTCAAATCACTCTCAAAAGCTCCAAAACCGAATAAAAAATGGTGAAGAATGAACCAAAATTCGCGAAGTGTGCAATATATACTTTCTGCCCAGGCTTTTCGTACCTGCGGCCCTCGCACCCGCGCTACCGCACCTGCGGTCCAAGAATCCGCACCTGTGCAATTCACTTAACCGCCCAGACTCCGCACCTGCGGGCTCGCAGGCGCGTCCAAGCTTGCGCACCTTCCTCAGCTCCCAAAACTTCGCATTTGCGATCACCTTCCGCGCCTGCGACCCTCGCACCCGTGGCTCCTCTTCCGCATGTGCGAAAACACCAGAAGAGCTCACACCAACAACTATTTCAGCAATTCACAACACCAAAACCAATCCGCTAATCATCCGAAACGCACCCGAGGCCCTCGGTAAAACAACATCAAATTAACCTCGGATTCAAGCTTAAGAACTTCTAAACTTCCGAATTCCGCAAACGACGCCGAAACCTGCCAAACCACATCCGAATAACTTCAAATTTTGCACACGTGTCACAAATGACACTACAAATCTATTCCAACTTTCAGAATTTCATTCCAACCCCGATATCTAATTTTTCACTGCCGACCAAAATCACCAAATTTTCAACTTTCGCTAATTCAAGTCTAATTCCATCACGGACCTCCAAATTACATTCCGTACACACTCCTAAGCCCAAAATCACCTAACAGAGCTATCCAAACCATAAAAATCAAAATCCGAGATCGTTTACTCATAAGTCAATATCCAGTTCACTTTTCCAACTTAAACTTCTAAATAGGAGACTAAGTGTCTCATTCCACTCCAAAACCACTCCAGACCTGAACCAACCAACCCGATACAACACAATAAAGCTGAATAACACATAAAGAAGCAGAAATGGAGGGAACGTGACTATAATTCTCGGAACGACCGGTCGGATCGTTACAATTATACATATAAATATTTATCATACAGTAAAAATTATTTTACATGTTAATTTATAAAATATTATTTATCTATGTAATTACACTTGTACAACCAAACATGACACATATAATTATACTGTAATTACATCATGACAAACAAACAAGCCATTGTAATTACATTACCAGGGTGTGTAAACACTACCCTAGTAATTACACAGCCAAGCAATTACATAGGGCTTTCCAAGCTGACCCTAAATAAGAAATTTTACACAAATAGCTGGCCGAGTTCATTCTAGATTATTAATATATTTTAGAAAATTACTCTAACAAATGTACTACTAATACCGGCATAAATGATAATAGTAGCATATAATATAAAAAATTAAAAGATTAGATTAACTATTGAAAGAAATTATACATTGTATTGGACTATTAGTTTGTTTCTGGAAATCAAATATGTCTTTGGAACTCAAAGATAGTGCAAAAACAATAATATAATTTTCTCCTGGAGTTTACGAGAAAAAAAAAAAAAAGGAAAAAAGAAAAGCGCCACTCTGTTTGTCTTCTCCCTCTAGGCTTGGCCTTAGGGCTCATATGAAATATCGCCTAATTTGACAAACATTCAAGGTACTATTTCTATTCACAAACACACAATCTCATTTTAATGATATTCACAAAAACAGAAATAATAGGATTAGTCAATTGATTGAGTTCTGTTTTTTTTTTTTTTTTTTTTAAATTTGAAATTCTTATTGTTTTTATTGGGTCTTAGTTGGATTTGCTGTGGTTCATTTAGCTGTGTGACCATTATTAGCTAGTTTCCTTGTTATTGATCTTTCCTTTTATTTATTTTTCCAGATATTTCAGGTAAATGAGCTGAAATAGATTAAAAGATCACTTCTGTGGAGAAGCGAGGAAAGTTGATAGCCAGATTTTGATTTAATATCCTTTACTGTGCTTAACTTGTAATGAGATATACCGAGGAAATGAGTACAATGTAGGTAACACTAAGGGATGACTTGCTGTTTTTTTTTTTTCTTCACTAATGAGGGAAAAATGAAAATCCATAGTTTTTCTGTTAAAAGTTTTCTTGCAAAAGGCCTATTAGTGTGGTTTAAGTTATTGCTTCTATGGGAATTGATCTTGAATTGCCTTCGGGGGTCGACACGTTAGATGTGTATATGGGTAAAAATGCAATTGATGATTCAAGTCAAAATCATGCTGGGTTAGAATATGTGAAAGAGAATGTTGACTAATGTGGCAATGTGATATGTATGGCTGTTGTGGATGTCGATATTATGGATAAGGGTATAGCTAACAATGAGCCACAAAAGGGTATGGAATTTGAAACAAAGGAGGCTGCTTATTCTTTCTACAAGGAGTATGCGAGGTCACTAGGATTTGGCATTACGATAAAGGCGAGTCGTAGGTCAAAGAAGTCGGGTAAATTTATTGATGTGAAGATTGCGGGCTCTAGATTTGGGGCCAAGCGCGAGTCTGGTAGTTCTCAATCATGTCCCAAGACTGACTGCAAGGCCAGTGTGCATATGAAGAGAAGGCAGGATGGGAAATGGTATATATATAGCTTTATGAAGGAGCATAATCATGAAATTAGCCCTGATGACTTTTATTGCTCCGTCAGGGGAAGGAGCAAGCAATCGGCCGATGTACTTTACCAGAAAAAGGGATTGCAGCTTGCATTAAATGAGGGGGATGTGGAAGTGTTGCTTGATACTTTAGCTCTTATGCAAGCTGACAGTCCAAATTCTTATTATGCTATAGACTTCGACAAAGAAAAACGTATGAGGAATGTATTTTGGGTTGAAGCAAAAGGTATAAATGATTATGGCCATTTTTGTGATGTAATTTATTTGGACACCTATTACATCAGAAACAAATATAAAGTCCCATTTATACCTATCATTGGGGTCAATCATCATTTCCAATTTTTGTTGCTTGGATGTGCCTTGGTTGGGGATGAAACATCATCAACTTTTGCTTGGATAATGCGCACTTGGTTTAGAGCCCGTAGGTGGCCAGAGTCCCAGAGTAGTTATTACTGATGATGACACTTCGTGAAAGAAGCAGTAGAGGAGGTCTTCCCTGAGGTACGGCATTGTTTTTGTTTGTCGCATGTAATGGGGAAAGTTTCTCAAGATCTAGGTAAGAAGATAAGTAGGATCGAAGATTTTGTAAACAAGTTGAAGAAATGCATGTGGTTGCCACTTAGCGAGGAAGAATTTGAAAAAAGATGGTGGAAAATGGTTGATACATTTAAGCTGAGGGATGATGACTTGATTCGATCATTGTTTGAAAATCGAACAAAATGGGTTCCAGTGTACATGAGGAATACTTTCTTGGCTGGATTCTCTACCGTTGAGCGGTCTGAAAGTGTATCCTCCTCCTTCGAAAGGTATATTTCCTCCGAGACTACGTTCAAAGAGTTCATTGATCGGTACAAGCTATGTGTGCTTGACAAGTATGAAGAGGAAGCAAAAGCTGATATTGAAACATGTCACAAACCACCTACCATAAAAACTCTTTCTCCTTATGAGAAACAAATGTCTACTGTCTATACAAGCTCATTATTCATGAAATTTCAAGCTGAGGTTGTTGGCATTGCTGCTTGCACTATTCTGAATGAAGGTGAAGAAGGAACTGAAATGTTGTATAGAGTTAATGACCGTGATAAACTCCAGAGTTTTATGGTATCTTGGAGTGGAATAGAATCTTACATTATTTGTTCATGCCGTTCCTTTGAGTATCTAGGTATTCTTTGTAGACATGCAATTACAGTTCTTCAAGTAAATGGTGTCTCCAATATCCTGTCGGTTTATATATTAAAGAGATGGACACGAGAGGCAAAAATTAAAGGGAGAGCTTGTGGGATTCGAAGCAGCCCTTGTTACAGGATCCAACGCCTCAATGATCTTTGCAAACTCACTTCCAAATTGGGTGAAGTTGGATCTTTATCCCAGGAAACCTATGATTCAGCTGTTTACGCACTCGAAGCTGCAATGCAAGATTGTGTCAATGCAAACAACTCTGTGAAAAGTGCGGTAGTCTCTAACATTTCTTCTTCTCAATGCAACCCTATTGTTGATGAAGAGATTCAAGATGGCAGCACGGTGAAGTCATCAAAGAGAAAGAAAATACAGAAAAAGCGCAAGGTAGTATAAGATCTAATTTAGCAGAGATTCAATAATAGTGCCAAAAGTAACTTTTTAATAGTGGAAGTGCTATAGGTGCAATCTAACGGTGAAGTACTATCTACCAGGGTCCGAGATAGCAGCCTGCAGATGGTATATCTTTTGGCTCCTAATCTTTTGCACATACGTTGTGAGCTAGGTTACATATAACGGCTTCGTCCTTTATAGGATCAACCAAACTCAAAATTTCCAAGTCATGACGATGCTTTCCTTGCTCAGAGGCCCGTACAAGGAATGGTATGAGATGTCCCTTGCTAGACTATAACTTAGCAGCGTTTAAGCTCTTTTGATCCTTCTTTATACTACTACAGGATTCGGGCTCCAGAATTGCAACTATTGCTACTCATCAGAGCATTCATGGATTGGTGCTGCATCCTCTTTCTGCATTCAAGCTTTGAAACACTTGTCCACGGAATTTATTTGCTTAACAGAGTTCATTCAGTGATGTGGTATTTTTTCAGGGCCAGTTGAGTTCGTTTTCTATGCTACGAGATAACTGTTACAGCAGTCATCAAGCCTCATACACCATTCTGGTAAGGCAACTATTTTATTAGGATCTTGATAATGAGAAGATAGTTGGAGTAGACAAAATTGTTGGTTGACCTTTGACAAGTATGAATGACTACATCCAATTATTTTCCTTTTTACTCAATTACTCCTCTCGCAGGGAAACGTGAATTATATATCAGCCCATGGTGGTCATTACTCTCCTCAAAGTTTTCAAGGACTGGTATGAACATAAAGTCCTAGACCTAGTATTTTTGTTAAATTTAGTTTGTCCATTGGTCAAATATGCTCATGTTAGCTCATAGTGAATTGCAGTTGCAGGGACAGCTTAGTTTCAGAGCACCACTACTGCAAACTTCTTTTGACATTCAGGGCAATTCATCTGATATGGTATGATTCACATAGTCAATTTTTGTTTATTCATCATTATCCTGGGTCCAAATTTCACTCTCCATTCCCTACTGTAGGACAATTCAACCAGTGTCGCAGAAAATGAGAAGTGAGGGAAAAATTCTTTTAATTCTAACATCATGGTATCTGGTTGAGATCAGAATTGAATGATTATATAATTGTACAGAACTATTACCTTGTATTATAGGAGGAAGTGAAATATTTGATGTTTTGATTCTACTAAATCCGTTCCATCCCTCTCTACCACCAATTATTTTTATTAACGGACAGATACATGTTTGGATTGATACGATTTGCAAAATGATCATGCCATTAGAAAGGTCTAATTCGTGTTTTCTCAAAACTTGTTTTCAATAGATTGACATATAGAAATCTTTTAGTTAATAGAACTCAGACCTTGTGCCTCTATTTGAACAGCGTGAGAACATTTTTGGAGAGGGTAGACTTACTTAACAACCCGATCCACTAGTAATATTGTCCACTTTGAGGCTTAAAAGTAGGGGCGGAGCTACAGCCTATCGAATTGACCACCCTTCGTCAAAAAATTACATTGTACATAGGTAAAGTATTAGCTTTTAGAAATATATAATATATATTGAACATCCTTTATCGAAATTTTTTTTCACTTATTTCAAGTTTGAACACTCTTAAAAAAAATTTCTGACTTTGCCGCTGCTTAAAAGGCATGACTGTGGTATAAGATTTGGTTGCTTATATATGCAATATCTCTACAGTGTTTTACCGATGTGAGAGAATTTGCCTAGGTGCTACATACCTTGCTAAGGTTTACCGCACAATTATGTCAAAGATGCGAGATTTGTCTAAATTCAATGGAAAGGCTTACTCACGAATGATATTGTCCGCTTTGACTCTAGAACTTAGACGATTTTAAAACACATTACTAGGATCTAATAGAATATCTCTCTAGTCTTTTTGTCAATATGATGTTCACTTAAGGTGTTACATCGGTCAATTGTATATCACATGATCTCTAAGCTTTAGAAAAAAAAAAAAAAAAAAGAAAGAAAAAAACAAACAAACAAAGACGGCTAGTAGTATTTGTTTGAACTTTGACTCACAAAGGTAAGACTTTTCCTATAATGACGGTCACCATTATTGTCTCTTTCTCGTGCTATGTTTTTATTTATTTATTTTTTCTTTCTCGTGCTATATAATTTTCAAGATATGCAAGGTTATAGAACACGGGTGCCCAAGTGGGTGGTTTAAATTTGAAGTGTAGTTAGTAGGATCGTGATTCGTGACCACTCCTCTCAAGTATGATAAAGCTTGATAAATCGTGATTAATCCAATAAATTCATACTTCAAATGATGGCATAAAATGTACTATTTATTAGAAAAAAGAAAAAAGTTTCTTAGTCTTATTTTAGGCGATGTTGTTTGACTGAGCACGAAGTTAATAAAAAAATGATTTTGAATTTAAAACACTCTATAAATATTTGTGTGGCGTAAATCATATCATGAAGAATAAAATAAGAATTTTAAAGTCAAACTATTTCTAAATGGAATTTTTACATTCCTATGCCATATAGGAAACTATATTACCCTCAATGTTTAAGGTTTGATATAATTATATTTAGTATACCTAATTACCAATTATATACCATTAGTAGTTTTTAAGGGTATTAATTACACTCCTAATTTAATGGTACCGTATATTCCTTCTAATCCCTCTCCCCCCACATTTCTCTCTCCAATTCTCACACCTTCACCCACGTTTCCCTCCTACACCCACGATTTCTGTATCAAAATCCCATTATTTCTTCCATAGCCAAGGCACTGTCGGCACCTCTGCAATCTTGTCCCAATGTTTTTGTGCCCGGGGAAGATGAGCACAAGCCTGGTCGATTTGATGGTTATGATTTCGGGTTCCTTCACATTAAGGTTTATCTCCCAGAGTTTGATTCTCAATATGTTCTGAGCTCGAACAGATCTTTTTATCTTTTTCTTTTGATGCTTCAATTGTTGGCAAAAGTCAATTTTCTTGTAACAGCTCACGGGGGGATTTTGCTTAGGAAGATCTATCCTTTCATCATGTTTTCTTTGGATTCCATATTTAGCATAACAGTTTCATAAGGAGTAACAAGAGCATATAGGAGAA
>ML307687.1:0-24014 GCA_005239505.1 Nicotiana paniculata | reverse complement strand
GACCATTTATAAAAGATTTAGGAAAAATAGTTGGACCCTTATATTCAAAGACAGGTATAAAAGATGTCCTAAAATTCCTCTGGCATAGTCTAAAGTTAGATCCTGTTTCTGGAACTGGGTTAATATGTTTGTCTTCTTTCCTTCTTTTTTCAAGATTTGTATTTTTATGGACCAGTACTTCATTCAAGAAAAAGATAGAATTGTGTAAAATTTATATAAACGTTTTAGGAGTAACACTAGGAGAGGGAAAAGTAAAGTTACAGCCTCATATAACTAAAAAGGTTTTAGAAATGCCAGATAAACCAAATAATACAAAATAATTACAAAAATTCTTAGGGATTATAAATTTGCAAGACCATTTATAAAAGATATATATATATATATTGGATCGGACCGCACGTCGTAGCAATCGACTATTATTTGGATCGGGTTGCACGCCGCAACATATATGTATATTATTTGGATCGGGTTAAACGCTGCATCATATGTTATGTGGATCGGGTTGCACGTTGCAGCAGTTTGTGTGTGGATACATAGTACCTGTTGAGTGAGAGTGCTGAGTGTGAGCATTGAGTACTGATAGGGGAGTCACGAGTGACTGAGAAACCTTACGTATGAGTGATATTGTGCCCGAGAGGCTATAAATTGTGAGATCATCGCACGACAGAGTTTAATAAAGTGAAATTTGTTGCTAATCTTCATACTCTCTGGGAGATAAGTACATACGTCTCCGTACCGATCCCCCAGGCTCTACTAAGCTTGTCTGTGAATTGTGAGACCACGGCAACCTAGTGCTCTGATACCAAATTATCACGACCCGGAATCCCCACAATATAAGAAATCGAAAACAGTGATAAAACTGGACCAATCAATATGCCTTAAACAGATAAAAACAAGTAAAAGTGGTAAAGGAAACTGCACGGCATCACCCTTCGTGCATTATCACTCACAAAACATGGCACGACATCACCCTTCGTGCATTAATACTCGCTCACAAACATTGGCACGGCATCACCCTCTGTGCTTTACACTCTCCCTCACCAAAACAAGGAAACAATAACAACGGAGAGATAGAAATATCAAAATCAGTCTTACCTCAACATTTAATGCCACACTACCGACCTCAACATCGAGCCAATACTCAACAAATAGCAAATTTCAGTAAAACATGATAAAAGTTGCTCAATATAAAAAATGGCTAAGCTAAGCATGAACAATGCGATTAAAGACTACAATAGTTACAAGAATAAGACTCACTCGCATGCTATAACTCGACAACAATACATAGGTGCTCGTCACCTCACCTATACATTGTACTCAGCAACCAAACACGTAGCAAATAGCAAAATAATACCTAATCCCTCGAGCCAAAGTTAGACACGACACTTACCTCACTCCAAAGGCTAAATTCAAAGCTCATCCACCGCTTTTCCTTTAGATTCCACCTCCAAACCATTCGTACCTAGTTATAATTAACTTAATAACATTAATTATTACTAAAGAAATTAATTTCAATATATAATTAAAGGTTTCCCAAAATTTTTCCCAAAAAGTCAAAAATCGACCCCGGGCTCGCTTGGTCAAACTCGAGGTTCGGACCAAAACCTATTCATATATTCACCCTGAGCCCGAATAAGGAATCCGGCCCCAAATCGAGGTCTAAATTCCCAATTTTCAAAAAATCCCCAATTCTCCCAAAATCACTAATTTCTACCATGAACACCCTTGATTTTAGATGGAAATTTCATAAAATACAATGGGTAATTGAAGGAAAATGGTTTGGAATCACTTACCAATACTATGGAGAAGAAATTGCCTTTTGAAATATCGCCCCTAGGTCTTTAATCTTTTGAAAGTTTGAAGAAATGGCTTGAGTCCCGTTTTGGGACTGTTTTTAAATCACTGGGCAAGCCTTCTTCGCGTTCGCGAAAAGCCTTCCTTGATCGCGAAAGTCAGCGGCCCAAAGGCCTACGCGTTCGCGAGTCTAACTACGCATTCGCGAAGGCTGTCCCACCCTAGCCTCCGCATTCGCGACCAAGTGATCACGCTCGCGTAGAAGAACCACTGACCCCTCCCCCAGGTCCCTAAGCCATCACGTTTGCGATATGCCCGTCGCATTCGTGAAGGATAAGACCCCCACTTCTCTGCGTTCGCGATCGAGCTTATGCGTTCACGAAGAATAAAAACCATCCAGCTCCAGTTCACTTTTCGCGTTCGCGAGAATACCTTTGCGAACACGAAGAAGGAAACCAGAAAACACTGAAGTTGAAGTAAAAACCAGATTTTTCTAAGTCTAAACACTCGTAGCCTATATGAAACTTACCCGAGCCCTCCGGGCTCCAAACAAAATATGCACACAAGTCTAAAAATATCATATGAACTTGCTCGTGCAGTCAAATCGCCAAAATAACACCTAAAACTACGAATTTAGCACCAAATTGAATAATTTTTTTAAGAAAGCTTCAAAACCTCTATTTTTACAACCTAATGTCCGAATCACGTCAAATCAAAGCCGTTTCTCACCAAATTTCACAGACAAGTAATGAATATCATAACGGACCCGTACCGGGTTCCGAAATCAAAATACGGACCCGATACCAACAAGATCAAACATTAACCAATTTCTTTAAAGCATTAAAATTTCAGTCTTTCAATTTTTAACAAAAATTCATATCTCGAGCTAGGGACCTCAGAATTCGATTCCGGGCATAAGCCCAGGTCCCATGTTACATTACGGACCTATCGGGACCGTCAAAACACGGGTCCGGATCCGTTTACCTAAAACATTGACCAACGTCAACTAAAATCAACTTTTTAAGGCAAAAATTATTATTTTCATCATTTTCCACATAAAACTTTCCGAAAATCACGTCCTGATTGCGCACGTAAATCGAGGAGGGTAAAAATAAGATTTTTAAGGCTAAAAAGTGCGGAATCGAGTTCTAAAACACAAGACGATCTTTCGGGTCATCACAACCCTTTACAAATATAGTGTTGAAAATCAGAATTCAAAGTGTAAGTAAATCTACAACATCTTCATGAACATACTGGACCTATCTTTAAAGCAATCTTGCTGCAACAATATGTTTAAAGAAGAAACTTTAAACTCACAACAATGCAGAAATTGAATTTAATCGCAACAATGTATAATCTTCTTTAGCGAATAAACACACAACTGAATAACAAAAAATGATTCATATTCTTCTTCATGACGGAATCAGCATAACAAAAACATGATCTGAATCAACAATTGAATCAACAAGTGATTCACAGTCGTTACACAAAAGCTTATACAAAAGTCATTAAACTGAAACTACTCTAATGCTTGGCCTTTTTATTTCATTTGGGTTTAGAAAATATTGACTGAGTTTAATGGGTCGGGTAGAATGGGTGGGTTAGACATATTTTGGGTGGGTTTTAAATCAGTCAATAGTTTAATGCCACGTCATTTAAAAATAATATTATTTATTAACTGAATCTGGGCTGTTAACAATATGGGTAGTTGTAAGCCCAAACATTAACGAAAAGATCATTTTTAGCTCAAAAGGTGGATGGGGCCAATTTTTGACCAAATCTGATAAGTTATGGGCAATTCAGGCCGTTGAAAATAATTAGAAACTACACAAAAAAAGATGAGATTAAAGAAAAAACTGTTTTACATTGGCAAATAATAATGTTGTCATAACAATGAATTTAAAAATACATTAAATGTAAAATGTAATAATCATTAGTATAGTTTAACCGCCAGATTATATGTTTTAATTCCTATGTAACTAAATTCACTTATTATGAGTTATTACTTGACTATTGTATTTGTATTTAGACTTTATAAAATATTACTTGACTATTATATTGAGATGTTAAAGCCGAATGATAAGAGGCTATTCTGTCTTACTCTGATAATCTGGTGACCAAAGCAAATACCAAGAACTTTCTTTTCCCTGGAAGCCAATTTTTTTGAGCAAATTCAGTAGCTTACAGACCCAACATCATTCGCATTTGCGTCACTGCAACTTCCGGTGATCACAAAGCAACCCCCATACTTCTTCTTCATATAATCATTGTCCTCTGCACACAAAGGCACTGCAAATTTCTTCACTTCCATTAACCTCTGGATAACAAATTATATTAATTTACTTTGATTAAGTAATAAATATAAGTATCTCTAGTTAATTATGTTAAAATTAAGTTACTTGATTAATAAACTGTTAATTTAGTTGCCGTTCATTTTCATCCGTTATACCTTAACCAAATTGATACCAAATTTTAAGAAATTAATAAATAGAAGTTATTCTAAATTATAACTTACATATTTAAATAGGAGTAATTTCTGAGGTCTAAAGCAAATGACTTCAGTTGCCTAGAGATTGAGCCACGCTGATATCACCTATTGAGACGGATGATATATACTTAATTATTAATTAGGGAGAAATTTAATTTTGATAGTTGGAAAACAATCTCTCTTCATCTTTTCTGTAACGACTTAATCGGTCGTTTTGTTTTCTAGAACCCCGTTTCACCAAATGAGACATCTCGTATGTGCTTTTACTGTTTTATGACTCGCGGGGGTGATTGGTTCGGGTTTGGAAGAATTCAGGCTGATATTGGAATACTTGGTTTCTTCATGTTGGCTAAATAGGGCTAAGTTGGACTTGAGTCAATGTTTTGAGTAAACGACCTCGGAACTGAGAATTTACGGTTCCAATAGGTTCGTATGATGATTTTGGACTTCGGTGTATATTCGGATCAGGTTTTGGATGACCCGGGAGCGTTTTGGCGCTTAATAGTGAAAGTTGGCTCATTGAAGGTTGTAAAGTTCTTTAAATTTGGTTTGGAGTAGGTTTTGGTGTTATCGAGGTCCGTTTGGGATTCGGAGCCAGAAAATAGTTCTGTATGGAGATTTAAGACTTGCACGTAAAATTTGGTGTCATTCCGAGTAGTCTACGTATGATTCGGCGCGTTCGGAGCGAATTAGAAACTTGAAGTTTATAATTTGATTCAATTTGGTTTTGGGTGCGATTCTTAGTTTTGTTGTTATTTTACGTGTTCTGAGAGTTCGAGAAACTTCGTACTATGTTTATAGACTTGTTGGTTCATTTGGACGGGGTCTCGAATAGTTCGTGTGTGTTTCGCACCACCTGGAGCTAAGTTAAAAACACCAAATTTTCCTGTTCTTATTTCCTTCTTCGCGAACGTAGAAGGAATCCCGCGTTCGCGATGAAGGATTTGAGGTACTGGGGCTGGGGCCTTTTTCCCTTCGCGTTCGTGTAAGCAGGCTGCGTTCGCGGAGGCCTAGGCCTTTTAGCCTTCGTGTTCACGTGACCTGGCCCGTGTTCGCGTAGAGGAGGCTGATCTGGGTGGTCGTTGATCATTCTTTGGTTCACGAAGAAGCCCTCACGTTCGTGTAGGGCAGGGCAAGCAAGCCTCCACGTTCGCGAGGCTCTTGTTGCGTTCGCGATGGATAAGTTTTCTGGGGCTGGGTCGTTTGCCTTCGTGATCGCGAGGCCTCTTCCGCGATCGCAAAGAAGGCATACTTGGGCAGCGACTTGTTTAACGGGACTTAGGCCATTTCCTCTCATTTTTCATTCCCTTGGCCGATTTTGGAGCTTCTTGGAGAGGGGTTTTCACCTAGTTATTGAAGGTAAGTAATTCCTACCCAAGGTAAGTTTAATACATAGATTATGGGTGAATTTTAACATGTAACATTTTGAAAAATGTTAGTTTAGTTGAAAAACCTAGGTTTTGATAAAAATGAGATTTGACCACGAAAATGATTATATAATTGGGTGAAAATTATGTATTTGAGTTAGTGATGTTATGGGTAACATTTATCTTCAAAAATTTCTAATATCCGGGCACGTGAGCCCGAGGGTGAATTTTAGGAATTTTTCAATTTGGGTTGGACAATTACTCTAATAGTTAAACTAGTGAATTTGCCACGCTTCGCGCGGTTTAGGAAAAACCTCTTTATGGAATGATCTTTTAATATTCAAATATTAAAAATAATAAAGGTTATATATACCTAATTTTTTACCTTCTTGTTCTTTTATATCATATTGTATTTCAGAAAAGAAAGGAAAAAGATAAAGGAGAGATATTTCTTTTTATTTTCTACGTATAAATTATTCATAGTTTACTCTTTTAGTTGCTTGATACGGGTACATACTTTTTCATTTTTATCTTCTGATGCGATATAAAAAAGTAAAGTTAATAGGTATTTCTTTTCTATTCATAAAATAAATAATACAATACCTATCATTTGAAGGTGCCACACCAACAACAACAATATACCTAGTAAAATCCTACTAGTGGGGTCTGGGGAGAGTAGAGTATATGCAGACCTTACCCCTACCCTGAAAAGGGTAGAGAGGTTGTTTCCCGGAGACTCTCGGCTCAACAGGAGAGACAATAATATCATAAAAGAAACAAAAGAAAATACATGTAACAACAAAAGATGCCAGAAAGAAAATAACAACGAATAAGTGAAAGGACAATAACACAAATTATGCAAAACAATATAGACCGCTAACAAACCTAAATAAAATTCTATCAGACTACCCAGTACAAAGAGGGAAGAACTCTCGACTACCCCCTAGCCTACCACCCTAATGCTTGACCTCCACATATTCCTATCAAGAGCCATGTCCTCGAAAATCTGAAGTCGCGCTATATCCTTCCTGATCACCTCGCCCCAATACTTCTTAGTCCGCCATCTGCCTCTTCTCGTACCTGCCAAAGTCAAGCGCTCACACCTCCTAACCCGTGCAACTAGGCTTATCCTCCGCACGTGTCCAAACCATCTAAGTCGCGCTTCCCGCATCTTGTCATCCACGGGAGCCATGCCCACCCTCTCCCGAACATCTCCATTCCTAATCTTATCTAGCCTAGTGTGCCCACACATCCATCCCAACATCCTCATTTCTGCTACTTTCATCTTCTTGATATGTGAATTCTTGACTAGCCAACACTCAGCTCCATACAACATGGCCGGCCTAACCACCGCTCTATCGAACTTACCTTTGAGTTTCAGTGGCATATTCTTGTGACACAGGACTCCAAATGCTAACCACCATTTCATCCACCCCACCCCAATACGGTGCGTAACATCCCCGTCGATCTTCCCATATCCCTGGATAATTGACCCTGAGTACTTAAAACTTTCTCACTTGAGGATGACCTATGAGTCAAGCCTGACTTCCACATCTGCTTCCCCCATCACGTCGCTGAACTTACATTCCACATATTCCGTCTTAGTCCTACTCAATTTGAAATCTTTAGACTCCAGGGCCTGCCTCCATACCTCCAGTCTCCCATTTACGCCGCCTCGCGTCTCACAAATCAGAACTATATCATCACTGAACAACATACACCATGGCACCTCTCCTTGGATATGGTGTGTCAGTGCGTCCATCGCCAGAGCAAATAAGAACGGGCTGAGCACAGAACCTTGGTGTAACCCCATAACAACCGAAAAAGGCTCTGATTCACCTCCCACAGTCCTAACCCGAGTCATAGCTCCATCATACATATCTTTTATCGCCCTAATATAAGCAACCGACACACCTTTCACCTCCAGAAACCTCCAAACGACGTCCCTAGGAACCTTGTCATATGCCTTCTCTAGGTCAATAAACACCATATGCAAATCCCTCTTCCTATCCCTGTATAGTTCCACCAATATCCTGATAAGGTGGATAGCTTCCGTAGTAGAATGACCTGGCATGAACCCGAACTGGTTTTCCAATATAGACATTGCCCTCCTTATCCTCCTTTCCACCACCCTATCCCACACTTTCATGGTATGACTTAGTAACTTGATACCCCTATAGTTGTTACAATTCTAGATATCCCCTTTGTTCTTGTACACTAGAACCATTGTACTCCACCGCCACTCATCAAGCATCCTCTTTGTCCTGAAGATAACATTAAACAACCTAGTCAGCCACTCCAAGCCTGCTCTACCCGCATATCTCCAAAAATCTGCTGGAATCTCGTCAGGTCCGGTGCTTAGCACCGATTCATCTTACCCATCGCACCCACGACCTCCTCAACCTTAGTGCGCCTATAATACCTAAAGTCTCGATGACTCTCGGAGTGCCTTAATTGCCCTAACACGATGTTTCCATCCTCTTCTTCATTCAGAAGTTTATGAAAGTACGACTGCCATATTTGCCTAATTGGGGCCTTTTCCATCAATACTCGACTGTCCTCGTCTTTGATGCAACTCACTTGATCCAGTCATGAGCCTTCTTCTCTATCGCTTTGGCCAACCGAAATAACTTCTTGTACCCACCTTTGCCCCAAGTTCCCCAGAAAGTCGACAAAAAGCAACAGTCTTGGCCTCTGTCACCGTAAAATTTGCCTCCTTCCTAGACTCCTTATATCTCTCTTTGTTCGCTCTCCTATGATCCTCGTCGGTTCTCTCTACTAACATAATGTAAGCCACTTTCTTGGCTTCCACTTTACCTTGGACCACGTCATTATACCACCAGTCGCCTCGGTGCCCGTCAGAGTAACCTTTAGAAACTCCCAACACCTCTCTTGCTGCCTCCCTTATACAGTTCTCCGTCCACATAGCGCTAGTGTCCCCACCACTCTTCCAGGAACCCATATTCTTCAGCCGCCCCTCCAACTCCTGCGCATTATCCTTAGACAAAACTCCCCACCTGGTCCTTGCTTGACCCCGTACAAACCTCTTCTTCCTGTTCATCAAGATACCGATGTCCATCACCAGGAGCCTATGTTGAGTTGTGATGTTCTCACTCGGTATCACCTTGCAATCCTCGCCCAACCCCCTATCACACCTTCTGAGTAGGAGATAGTCAATCTGAGTCATAGCCACCATACTCCGAAAAGTAACCAAATGTTCCTCCCTCTTCAGAAACATAGAGTTCACGATCACCAACTCAAAAGCTCTAGCGAAATCCAACAGTGAGGTACCACCCCTGTTTCTATCACCAAAATTGAAGCCACCGTGCACCTCACATAGCCACCAACAGACGACCTAATATGACCATTGAAATCCCCTCCTATGAATAGCTTCTTCGTAGGCGGAATACCCGCACCACCTCATCCAGCACCTCCCAGAAGCACCTTTTAACCTCCTCGTCCAAGACTGTTTGTGGCGCGTAAGAGCTAATGGCATTCAGAGTGCTCCCTCCAACTACAACCTTAATCGCCATCAATCTGTCATTCACCCATCTGACCTACTCTCTAAGCTCCCTAACTACAAAAATGCCCACTATGTTCTTGCCCTTCACGACTCGGGAGAACCACAATTTATACCCGTCTACATTCCTCACCTTCGAGCCTACCCACCTAGTCTTCTGCACACACGCTATATTGACCCTCCTTTTTCTGTAGAATCTTCGCCAGCTCTATAGACTTGCCCATCAACGTCTCTATATTCCACGATCCAATTCTCAACCTACAGGCTACCTTGTTCCCTTTACCCCCTTTGGGCCCCGTCCCACCCCTGACTCTTGCCCTACCCCTCACCACCCCGAGCTCCCCGACCTCCCCGAGGAAATGATCTCACTCTTCCATTACGAACCACAGTCTCTATACCTACGAAGGTCTAAAAAATTAAAAGGAGGAAAAAATGCCACACAGAACAACAAAAGGAGAAAATAGTAACTACAAGCCCACTAGACTAGTACGAAATACTACGGTAACAAAGCAATTAACATAAGAGACAGAAACAGGAGGCGGGAGGTACCAATTCCCGCGAATAGAACCTGGAACTCTCGACCTGGTATACTCCCGATGTTGCGAAACCCGGCGTATAGCTGATACTCTACTGCTTGTTTTCGTGCACCTCCCAAAAGTGATACCTGCAACACACGCAAACACCCACAGAACCAAGAGAATGGGGGAGAAAAAACCCAAAAATGAAAACCAATATCTTCTTCAAATTTCCCTTAGAAGCCAAAAAACCCTTTTATATCTTTTGAGATCACTTTAAACCAGAGAAAAGAAATATCCGGAAATGAAACCTAGTATATTTTAAAAGATAATCCTTAAAAGCAGAGAAAAATACCAAAAAAGAAAATCAATAATCGTTGACACTCTAGAAAAAGATTCAAACTTTGTATAAACGGAAAGAAACAGAGTTTTTTTTAAACAGTTTCGTAAACCGAAAAATGAGAATCTGTACAAAACACTATATTCTTGAAAATGAACTTTGAGACAGTTTCGTCTGGTAAAACAGATGGAATAACGATCAATTCTTTTACTACTGGTAACAACGTGGAAAATTTTGTAAGTATCAAAACAATAATTGAAAAATTAGTCTTTCTTAACAATTAGATTTACAAATTAGCTTAAAATAAAAATATCGCATCGTCAATCTCCTAGTACGACCAATGTCAATCGAACCCGAAAGCTTTCCCTGATATTTCTAATAAGAATTAAAACCCAAAAAAATAATTTTTCTCCTTCCCCTATTGAAGATCGAACAATTTTCCAAAAGAAAGAACAATTAGATCAGAAACTATCAAAATTAGAATTAAAAGCTTCAAGATGATAAAAGTACCAAATTCAATGCCTCTAATAATTGTTTCCCTCTGCGGTCAGATTTCATGAATAATGGTAGTAAATAGTGTTAAACTAAGAACCAACATAATAGAGGCTAATATCTAGAATTCAGAATTCAAGAAGAAGAAACATAGATTTAAATTGTCCAGAAGAAACATAGATTTAAATTGTTAGAATTCAAGAAGAAGAAGAAGAAGAAGAAGAAGAAGAAGAAGAAGAAGAGAGTTCTTTCTCAAGAATCTCTATCTCTAAATGGTAAAAATAAAATTGAAACCTGTATTGGTATGGAAAATTGACTTGGTGAAGATGAAACTGTGGAAGAAGAAGAAGAAGAAGAAGAAGAGAGTTCTTTCTCAAGAATCTCTATCTCTAAATGGTAAAAACAAAATCTAAACCTGTATTGGTATGGAAAATTGACTTGGTGAAGATGAAACTGTGAAGAAGAAGAAGAAGAAGAAGAAGAAGAAGAAGAAGAAGAAGAAAGAAGAAAGAAGAAAGAAGAAAGAAGAAAGAAGAAGAAGAAGAAGAAGAAGAAGAAGAAAAAGAGAGTTCTTTCTCAAGAATCTCTATCTCTAAATAGTAAAAACAAAATCGAAACTTGTATTGGTATGGAAAATTGACTTGGTGAAGATGAAACTGTGAAGAAGAAGAAGAAGAGTTCTTTCTCAAGAATCTCTATCTCTAAATGGTAAAAACAAAATCGAAACCTGTATTGGTATGGAAAATTGACTTGGTGAAGATGAAACTGTGCTGCGAGGGGGATGAGGAGAAAACTTTCTGCGATGGTAAGAAGAAGAAGAAGAAGAAGAAGAAGAAGAAGAAGAAGAAGAAGAGAGTTCTTTCTCAAGAATCTCTATCTCTAAATGGTAAAAACAAAATCGAAACTTGTATTGGTATGGAAATTGACTTGGTGAAGATGAAACTGTGCTGCCAGGGGAATGAGGAGAAAACTTTTTGCGATGGTTTTACCTTAAATTTACAAGAAGATGCAAAATTCTGATGTGGAATAGTAATAAAATGGATGGAATTCACAATGGGTTGTAATAGCAGTAATGGATAGAATTCTGATGCGGAATAGCTATTTAGAAAATCTTGAACAAAGAGAGGCGAAAATGACGTCGGCCTAGGGAAGGTTTGAGGATGATGAAGCGGTGCAACAGTGGAAGGAGAAGACAATCTTACTTGGGATAGAGGTTGAAGGTGCCACACCTTATGCAAAATGAGCATTTTATAAAACTACAATTTCTATCATTTAAAAAGTAATTATCAATCTTTATTAATCAAATATCTTTTCATGATTCTTATAGCATCATATATAAATTCTCTAAAAAAAAATTATGAAGCTTAATATGATATATGTGCTTGAATAAAAAAAAACTAAACCTAACAAAATCAACGAATGTTAACCGTAATAAGAAAATAAAGTAATGAAAAACAGAAAAATGATAATGTAATAATATAGGAATGTAAAAGAGAGATATCGACTAATTTTCTCTTAAAGAAAAATCAAATGTAAAGGAAAAAATGGAAATAGAAATAAAAAAATGAATGAAAAACATCAATTAAATGTATTCTTTGGTTAACAAGTTCTTTTTTTTTTGGTTTAAATACGAACTTTTCATTAATTAACTATTTCTATTACATAGATTAAGAGAACCATTGGGCTCATCATAGGTACTGCCACCGTACAGTTTACATTAGGGATGCAAATTATTAAAGGATTTCCAAGTTCAATTAATTTAGCAAATGCTGTAGTAGATACTAGTCTAGAATATGTGCAGCCAATTTTGTCATCATGGACAGTTTTCAAGAGAGCATTCGGGGGTTGTTCCAAAAGAGATAGTGGGATGTTGTTTGCTTGCTTGGATCCCTGGGAGGGAAAAAAGTGTGCAACTTTGTTTCCCTCCCTGAAGTTATGCCGGATCGACGGATTCTCCAGTTTCTTCAGTAATGACCTGCACTCAGTAACCAAGTTAGAATAAATTGAGCAAGTGTCATTTTCAAGTAAACTAAGTATATCCGTTGCATCTGTTTCAATTTCTAAGTTAAATTTTTTTTTCAAAAGCAAGTTGAAGTCCAGTTTTGAGAGCTAGGAGCTCCGTGCAGGCAGGCGTGTAGGCAATAGCAGATTTGTAGTAACCCAAAATTCAATGACCATGGCTATTCCTAAAGATTCCGCCAATGCCTCCTTTTTTATATTTCCCTTTGAAGGCACCATCTATGTTGAGCTTTAGGAAAAAATTTGTTGGCGATAGCCATTTGATAGAGATAGCAGTAGTTTGGGGGGGGGGGTTGAAGTTTGGGGAGTTAGTGCAGTACTTAAATTCTTTGCACCTCATGAAAACCATGTCGAGCGGCAGTTGATTGCATTTATTGTTGAACAAATTGTTATTTCAATTGAGCCACTGGTTCCAAATAGCAAATGAGAAGAAAATGTCCCAAGAGATACCCTACTGATCCAGAGCTATATTAAAGCCTTTTAAATTAGTGAGCCAATGGTCAGGGCTGTGGTGAAGGGGGAGTAGGTTGAGGTGTGTATCACTCCATAATGTAGAGGCTATGGGGCAATGGACAAAAACATGAGTAATTGTCTCTTCCGCTCCTTTGCATATAGAACAGGTAAATGTCAATATTAAGTCCAATTTGATGTAAATATTTGTTGGTGAGGATCCGATTATAGGAACATTGCCAAATAAAGTATTTTATTTTATGGAGAATGTTATGCTTCCGGATCCATTAGAATTTAAAGTTGTTGGCATGCGGCGAGGAGTGAGCTTATAAGTAGAGCTGGTGGAAAAGATACCGTTTGAGGTTAGGACCCAAGTGGGAATATCTCTAGTAATGTTAGTGATGTCAAGATTAATGGAGAGGATTTTGTTCTTTATTTCTGTAGGCAGAGTAAGGGATAGCTTGGAGAGATCCCAATTGTTTGTCGTCCAAAGATCTTTGACTTTGAGGGCATGGTCATTTTTATTCATAGGCCCGTATATGATGGTATTGAATGGTGGTAGCCCCGGAATCCATCCAGAGGACCAACAATTGATGTTACCTGGAGCAATAATCCATTGCAGGCCTTGGTTGCAAATATTCCAACCTGTTAGGATATTATTTTAGATGAAGGAACGAGTGGTGGGATTTCTCTTATGGCTGTAATTAGTGATCAAGTTGTGGCCTATGGCGAGCTAGGTTTATTGAAGAGTCTCCAAGAAAGACTGGCTAGAGAAGCCAAGTTTTTTTTAGCCGCTTTCCTGAGACCCAGGGCCCCCCACATGCTTGGGCTGAGTGACCGTTGACCATTTGATATAGTAAATTTTCCTTTTTAGAGTGGTAAAGACCCATATGAAGTCTTTTTGGATTTTGTCAATTTGCTTTAGTATGGAGGCGGGGAGCATGATATATTGCATTGCATGATTTGGGATAGCATTGAGGGTTGATCTGGCAAGGGTTGTTCTACCTGCAATTGAGAGAAAATTTATTTTCCAACTGGAAAGTTTGGTGTTCGTGTTGTCAATGATGTAGCGAACATTAGAAGCCTTGGGTTTGCGGGTGAGGAAGGGGAAAGCCAAATATTTGCTGAAATTATCACTGATTCGAATATTGAGAATATGAGCAAGGTGAGTTTTGGTTTGAGTATCACAGTTCCGAGAGAAAATGATTTTTGATTTAGAATTATTGACTTTTTGTCCCGAGAGTGGTGAGAAGAAAAGGAGGCTATGCTTAATTGTGTGGATGGACTTTAAGTTGGCATTGGCTGCGAGAGTTAAGTCGTCTGCATAGAATAGGTGAGAGAGGGGTGGGCCAGTGGGATTGAGTTTTATTGGGTCCCAAAGAACAATGTTAACTTGATGATTAATGTATTTGGACAATAGTTCCATGCAATGTATGAAGAGGTACGGAGACATTGGATAACCTTGTCGAATTCCTCGTGATGGATGGAAAAATTCGATTTTGGACCATTGACTAGGATAGCAATTCTAGAAGTGGTGATGCAACTCATAATAAGTTTAGTAATACGCGATGGGAACTTGAATAAGAGTAAAGCACGATATATGGAGGACCATTCAAATCTGTCAAAGGCTTTTTCTAAGTCAATTTTTAGGAGGACATTTCCCTGGCGACCCCCTTGATTTTTTGGAAGTGGTTTGCGTTATCACTGGTTCTTCTACCTTTGAGAAAACTAGATTGGTATGGGCCAATTAGTTTATCAAGAAAGGGCTTGATTTTGTTCACAATAATTTTTGTGATAACCTTATAGATAGTGTTGCATAGACCAATGGGATGAAAGTTGTTGAGATTATTGGCGTTGTGAAACTTAGGGATAAGGCAGATATAGGTAGAGTTTAGTGTTTCAGGAATGGTAAGGTTATTGAAAATATTATGGCAGCATGCTACTACGGAATTTCTAACAATGTGTCAGTACCTTTGATAAAAAAAAGGGTGAATATCTTCAGGGCCAGGTGCCTTAAAGGGTTTGAAGGAAAAAATTGCACGGGAAACTTGGAAGTCTTTTAAGGGGCTGTCCAGAGGGGAGAGATCTAAGTTGTCAAAGCTAGTCTGAGAATTATGGATAGCCCGAAGAGGTGTTTCTATATGGTTAGTTCTTTGGAAATGTTGGGAGGTATGACTTACAATTTGGGCCGGGTCATTAATCCAATTACCCTCACTGTCTTTGAAGAAGGAGATATTATTCCTTCTTCTAAGGTTAACTATACTAAGGTGGAAAAATTTGGTGTTGGCGTCCCCGTCAGTGAGTCAGTTTAAATGGTAACAAATTTCCAATAATCTTCCTCTATTTTTAGGATGTTGTTATAATCGGATATAGGATCATTTTCTAGAAGATGGAGGAATTGGCTAGTTGGGTAATGCGGTGAAGATTGAATTCCTTGAAGTCTTGCAAGGATTCTTTTCTTCTTTTTGTTAGAGTCACCGAAGGTGGCTTTTTCCCAGAGTGTAACACTATGTTGAAAATGGTCTGTGACTTCAAGAAGATGCCTGTCTTGCCAAGAGTTTTTTACTATAGTGTCAAATTCTGTGTGGTAGAACCAGTAGGTTTCAAGCCTAAAGAGTTTTCTACCAAAGGGGGGACCAGTTCTTTCAAATTGGAGAAGAATCGGGGCATGGTCTGTATGGGTTCTCGGGAGGTGGGTGATCAGGGCATCCGGGTATTGATCGATCCATATGTTATTGGAAAGACATCTATCTAATCGTTCTAAAATTAGACCACCTAAATTTTTCCTACAGTTAGTCCAAGTATATTTTGCACCTTTAAAGCCTAGGTCAGTTAAATTGCAGTAGTTCACACAAAATAGAAAACAAGAAGACCGGTTAGAATTAATAGGTCTTGCGCCCCATTTTTCATTTTGGGATAGGATCTCATTAAAATCCCCTCCCACTAGCCACGACCCTTGAAAGGTATCAACTATGCTACAAAGACTATCCCAAAATTTTTTACACATATTAAGACAGGTACTAGCATATAAAATACTAATAAGACAGGGAGGTTGGATAGGGGATACTTGGAGCATCGCATGGATTGCTTGGTGGGATCTGCTTACAAGATTTAAGGTAACAAGGTTTCCATACCAAAGCAGCGCAATCCCTCCAGCATGGCCTACTGCTGGGACCTCCGGCATATCAGTAAAGTGAAACTCATCATGGAGAAGAGCATGGTCAGACATTTTGGTTTCCAATAAGGCAACCATGGCTGGGTTATGAGTGTGAAGCAACTCCCTGAAAGTCCTTTTAAATTCATCATTGTCCGCGCCACGAATGTTCCAGACAACTAGACTCATCGATCTATTCATTAGGGTTTGGCTTGGGTTGAAGTGGTTGTTCCCTATCCCCTCGAAGAGAAGGTAAGTGGTTTGCCTCAGGGATGGGCTCAATACTACTGCATAATTCCCTATTGCTTGTAAAATCGGAGGGTGGATGTCGATGGAGCACTTGTATAGTGCTACTAGACACCGGAGAATATATTTCTTATCCTCCATTTCTTGGAATAACATGAGAGTTGCTTCTCTGATGCTTGAAATATTGGTGAACGATCCCCTGACCGGTGGGACTATTAGTTCCTCTACCATCTCTTCTGGTATCTCTAGATCTTCTTATTCTTGCTCATTGGGAGGGGGCTATTGATTGTGGATGTCCATGGGAATCAGATTGTGTTGGGGAATCTGTTGCCATGGGTAGAAGATTGGGTGGTTGGTCACTTGGTCGACTGGAGTGAAGAAGGGGAGTTGGTATAGTAGTTCCATATTGTTGAGTGGATTGAAGTGGTGCGTTAGATTCCAATAGGCTTGCATGTTGTGGAACAGTGCAGGCGGTATGGTTGGGGCTAGTGGGTCTAGGACATTGGCTAACCACATGTGATTGATATAGTTCCCCATTGCTATGGCCATCCCTTCCGAAATTAGTTGTGCTAAGAAGCTCGGATTTTGTAGCATAATCCAAACTTGTTGACCATTGATGATCATTGGAAGAAGGCTGCATGGACTTGTAGACCCTGTTCGATCCAGGTTTAGGGGTCTTGGTTGGGATTCGGTGGTGGTGATACAAAGTTTGGTGGGCGGAATGGGATTTGAGGTGGAAAGGGGTGAAAGTTTGCCCTTGATGTCTTTAGAAGAAGTTATTAAAGAATTTGTGTATATGAAAGTGTGGACGGACAGCGTGTGTTGGGGAGTAAGATATAGTAGGAGTAGTAGAGTGTAAACTTGGTGCCAATTATTGCAAATCTAAAGCCTTAGATTTTGCATGCATGAAAGATTGGGAAGATTGGGGAAGTGGTTTATCAGTGATTAGTGGGATAGTGTCTATTGATATTTGGCTAGAACCGTTTGCCAAGTATTGCTCTGAAGCAAGGTTTCTTGAGGAAGGGGGAGTATTTGGCGTGTAAAGAGGTGGATTAGGGATATTTGGGATGGCAAGTGGATTTGGGCTATATTTGCTTGGGTTGGGGCTGCCACTTGTATCCATTTGAGTGGCGTGGACAGTAGGGTCCAAAGTGGACATAGGAGTTAACGGAAGGGAATATTTGTCACTGTGAGTGAATGACTGAGTTTTGTCTGAGTTGGAGGGTGATTCATGGGTTATTAAGGAATCGAATTTATTAGAGGTGGGCATTAAATTTTCATCCTTTTTTGTAGGAGACTGCCTTTTTTTAATATTGTTAGGATCTTTTATATCACAGTTAGTAGGAGCAGCTGTGTTATTTAAGGCTTTATAAACTAATTTTTTAGAATTAAGGTACTTACCTATCGCCGCATCGTAGATTTTTACATCTATACTATCACCTGGTAGTGCATTTTTTGGTAAGGAGTTCTTGTGATTTTTCTCGACAAGGTCTCATGTTCTTTGGTTTCTCCACTGTTTGAAGGTGACTACATGCCACTGGTATTCAGGTGATGTGTGTGAATTGCTCTTTTCCTCCTGTAGTTGCTTTGATTTTGATGATATACGCGTGCATGAGGTAGCTATGTGGCCAAGGTGGCCACAATTCTTGCACAAGAAATTTACTCCTTCATGCAAAAGTTGTTGAAGGTGTGTACCAATTTGTACACATGTTTAGACTGGTTTATCTAGAGGTAGATCAACACAGAGTTGCGCATATCTGCCTCTGACCGTGAAGCTATTGCAAGCGTCTATCTTTAGCAGCCTCCCTATAGAGTTGCCAATTTTATTCAGAATTAAACCATCACAGAATTCCGTAGGAAGTTAGGATAGGAGTACCCATACTGCCGTATGAATTCGTTTTGCTTTGCTTGCCACGAAATTTGGCTCCCACTGTCTTGTTGAGAGGAAATAACCATTGATGAACCATAGATTGTTTTGTAGAGTTTGAGACATATTTTCTTCTTTGGAGAATTTAACAATAAAAAAATCATGCCCCAAATCAATTAGAGGGAATGGTTCTGTAAGTTTCCATAGGTTTATGATTTTCTCTGTAAGATATTGATGTTGAATTCTTTTTCCAACTAGTTTAATAATAACTGAATATTTTCATGGTGCATATATCGTACTCCTGTCAGCAGGTGTTAGAGTAATTTCTTTGATTTCTTTAGCACTAGGAGTGGGGTTATTCTGATTGGTTGTAGGGATCTCTTTTCCAATGGGATTTGGAGTATCTAGTGACATAAAATCCATACTTGTGTCACTTTGTAAGTTTTGAAAGTAAGTATGGTAGGGGACGGGGAAAATTTTTGGATGTTTTGATTAATTTCTACCATTGATTCAAAAGCTAAAAGCTTATCTTTGAATGAGGGGAGTTGGACAAATTTTTCCCCATGCTAGGTTTCATTGGGAATGTCGAGGGATTTTTGGGGATGTGAAGAGGCGGCTCCCATCGAAGTTGGTGATAGGGTCTTGCATAGTTAACGGGATCAAATTCCCTAGTTTTTAATACTTTCCTTTTTCCTTTAATTTCCATTGCTTTGCTTAATTTTATTTGGAATTATTCTTTTAATTCCATATAAAGCAACCCCTAACTACTAACTCGATCGTAGTTGCAATCACTTGAGTATTTCCCCAAGGTAAATAAACAAACTTAAAATCTGTGCAGACACTTAATAAATTCTATTAGTTAATTTGACTTTATTTCTAAAATCATAGGTATAGTCCTTTTTTGTTTGTTTGAGATATAGTACTTAAGTTATTATTTATGATCAAATATGTAATTAAACGGGTCTTGATATGAGTGGATAGAAACAATTCTGAGATCTTAATAAATAATTCTACTACATTGAGATCTTAACAAGAAAATTCTTTTCAAAAGGGTAGATCAATGAATTGAATATATTCTACTAATCAAAATTTTGTGAAAAAAATTAGAACATATTTTGTATATGTGTGATCTGCAGACATCTTGAATTGATAATTTTTCTTTTTGATACCAGAATTGATACTTTTGAAAAAGTCATCCAAAGAGAAATTATCAGAAACAATACCGTTTGTAAAAAGATGAAAAAGAACCTACACCCAGCAGACATATGGGTAATATAGAGTAAACTCAAACGAAAAATTATGATTCCAACACCAACAACCTTAAAAGAAAACAAGAAATTCAGATTATAGTTTTTTAAAATGAAAAAGAAAATGCTGAATAAGTTTTTTTGAGGCTTACCTCGACCATTCTGTTAATACATGTTTGTCCTTCCTTTGTCGATCCCCTACGATGAACCAATCGGTTTGTGGATGCGTGCTTTTGTATGGTGCTTTTCATAAGAGTATATCCCTCAAAGAAAAGTATACTGCGTGTGAAAGGACACCTTCCATGACATAGATTTCTACATCTACATTATTTATTTTTTATGAATACCGAAACAAAATATATCTATTGGAGTGCTGCTACGGTTGTCAAAATGGTATAACTTAGCCTGAATATATATTAAACATATTGATAGACATTAATTGCAGGGGACTTGAAGAACCAAAAGAGGCATTTACTACTTTAATTGCCACAATTAGAAAAGAAAAATAATTGTTGTAACCTTTCATAAGCAGGCGTCTTTCAATTAGCAACAGTTATTCTTATTAGTTGCAACCGTTCCACTCATTTTGGAAGAACATGACTTTTGATAATACAAATAGCAATTAAAAAAAAAAAATAGGAAAAAAGATAAATAGCAATACTCATCTATGAAAGCTGTCACATCACTCCTTTATGTCCCTCCTTTGTATTAATATATAGATTATGAACTTTTGAACATGCATTGATTATTTTATATAATATTTGACTAATTTTGTATTATTTGGCATCGAGTTGAGGCTTTAGAATGAATTTGTGAACTGGAAAGTGAGCTTTGAGATGAGGTAAGTCTCTTGTCTAACTTTGTAAGAGGCAATTTACCACATAGATGATTTAAATTGCAATTTGCTTCTAATTGTGGGGGCTACTTACGCACCAAATGACGAGAGTCCATGCGGTAGCTAATAATTATGCTTATGTTCGGGTCAAATTACCCAAATCATGAAATACTTATAATGTTTGCATCCTAATTGTTAAATAAAGTGCCTAAATTATTTTGGAACCTGATAAAGGAATTGTAAAGGACGAAATTTCACTTACTTGAGTTTTGGCGGGTTATTAGACCGTTAATAGAAATTGTACTTCTTTGTATATTAGCTTCATAATAACTTTTAAATCGGATGTTCATAAAGTATTCTCTCTTCTTGTGGAGCGGGCCGAACGCCTCGGCAATATAATAGATGCATCTATGGTTCGTGTCGCACGATCCTCGGGTGTACACATTATTCTGGATCGGGCCGTACGACCTCGGCATAAATCGTGCTTAATAATACTCGGAGCCTAATTATACTTGATATTATTTTTGTGGCTTGTGAGGTTAAAACTATTGATGACAACAATTGACTTGGAATCTACTATGCGTGCAAGGATTACTTATTTACAACTTGTTATTGAATTATTATTATTATTTACATCGCCCATGCTTATTTAGAATTCCTGTATTTTACTGTTAGCCCATAATAAGTGTCGATGTCGACCCCTCGCTACTACTTCTTTGAGGTTAGACTAGATACTTACTGGGTACACGTTGTTTATGTACTCATACTACACTTCTGCACTAATCGTGCAGGATATGAGACATGTGCATCTGGCAGTCATACCGGTGGGCATCTGCGATATCCCGAGGCCTAGTGGTGAGCTGCTTCCTGAGCTATTCTGCAGCCCCTAAAGTATCTCTTTTGTATTTATATTCTGTCTACTTTATTTCAGACAATAGTTAGAGTTTTGCATATTCTACTAGTTGCTCATACACTTGTGATACCAGGTCTTGGTACACTCACTTGTAGAGTTTATGGTTTTGGATAATCATTTCACTGCATTTTCTTCCTTATTAAACTTCATTTTTCTTATTAAATCTTCTACTCCGTGTTTTCTTAATAAATGGAATTTAAACTACTTAAAAAATTATTTAAAAGGCAAATATCATGTTTAATTCACTGTTGGCTTGCCTAGCGATAATGTTGGGCGCCATCACGGCCCATATGAGAAATTGGGTCGTGACAACATGGTATCAAAGCACTAGGTTCAGGTAGGTGTCACAAGTTATGAGCGGGCATAATAGAGTCTTGTTGATCGGTGCGGAGATGTCCGTACTTAGCTTCGAGAGGCTATAGGGTGTTAGGAAACTACTCTTTCTTCATATCATATCGTGCAGTTGATTTGGTACTAAGTATCTTTCTCTTATTCTCTCACAGATGGTGAGAACGCGCGCAACGGATGTTCCAGACCATGGAGGAGTTGATCCCCTTGTTGCTAGAGGCCGAGGTAGAGGCCGAGAGAGGGCCCAGGCTCGTGGTAGAGGAAGAGGGCGTCCTAGAGTTGCTCTAGTTACACCACCAGTGGATCCAGTAGAGGATCCTATTATTGAGGAGCAAGGTGAGGTGCCTCCAGCGGAGCCAGCCCCAACGGATTTCATGTCCGCGCCAGGTTTCCAGGAGGTCATGGGCAGTATGGTGCGATTCATAGATACTATCACTCAGACTGATTTATTTCCAGCAGACCCAGCCACATCTCAAGCAGGACGGGGAGCACAAACCCCTATCGCTCAGGCTTCCGGGCATGCAACTGTCGTATATTAAAAACCCGGGCACACTACCCGTAGGCGGAGCCCAGCCATTTACAACAACTATACCTGAGCCCAGACCAGTTGCGACCGGTGAGCCGCAGAAGTTATTGGACATATGGACCAAGCTTCACCCTCCTGTCTTCTGAGGTGAGCAACATGAGGACTCCTAGGACTTTATTGATCGGTGCAGGGACAGACTGCACAACATGAGTATATTGGAGTCCCACGGGGTGGACTTTACCACCTTCCTGCTTGAGGGCAGGGCCCGTAGGTGGTGGCAGTCATATCTCCTTGACAGACCAACAAATTTTCCTCCCATGACTTGGGACCCGTTCACCTGTATTTTTTCTGGACAGGTATATTCTACCCCTCTCAGAGGGAAGAGTTGCGGTTTCAGTTCGAGCAGCTCCAGCAGGGTCAGATGTCGGTGACCGACTAGTGAGGCTAGATTCTCAGAGTTTTTCTGGCCATGCACTTATGAGACTTCCTACAGACGCGGGAGAATGCAGAGGTTTGTTATATGTTTGCATACTGGTATTCAGGCTACTATGGCCCGAGAGGTTGATATGGGGATTTCTTATGAGCTAGTTGTGGAGATAGCTCGGAGGATCGAGAGTGTACGTGAGTGTAGCCGAGAGCAGGCTACGAGGGATAAGCGATTTCAGTATTCTGGAGAATTCAGAGGTGCCCGGGCTGGGGGCAGAGGTTAGTTTGGGAAGGGTCAGCCTAGCAGGCCCACATATCCAGCATCGTCGCCTGCTCGGGATGCTATGGTGTGACCTTATTTTAGCGCCATTCCAGAGATTTCCTACCGCACACCAGTTATTCAGGGTTCCTCTAGTGGGTATTCAGGAAATCAGGGTCAGACTTCAGGTCAGCAGTCCATCGTACCGAGAGGTTATTTCGAGTGTGGGGATTCAGTCATGTGTAGAGGTCCTACCTCAGGCTTCGGGGCAAGGCAGTGCATCAGGGTTAGCAGCCTATGATTAAAGCACCAGCTGCCCCACAAGCCCTCTGGCCGCCCATAGGCGGAGGGCAGATGGGTAGGGGTCGTCCTAGAGGTGGAGGCAAGTCAGGTGGCGCTCCAACTAGGTTCTATGCTTTTCCGTCCAGACCAGATGCATTGGTCTCAGATGCCGTGTTCACAAGTATTATTTATGTCTGCATTAAGGATGCTTCAGTACTATTTGATCCAAGGTCGACATATTCATATGTGTTATCTCTATTTGCTCATTTCCTGGGTGTTTCTCGCGAGTCCTTGGGTACTCCTGTATATGTGTCCACACCAGTGGACGATTCTGTTATTGTAGATTGGATCTATCGGTTCTGCATTGTTACTTTCTCTGATTATGAGACTAGAACGGATCTTTCGCTGCTTGATATGACCGACTTTGAGATCATCCTGGGCATAGATTGGTTGTCTCCATATCACTGTTTAACCAAAGAATTAGACCCTTTGACTAAAGCTTATTTTTAAGATGAATANATCGAAGTTGATTGTATTCGAGAATCAGATGCCTTTACAAGCTGTATTCCCCTCCCTTATATAGGAGATTCTTATAACGTACGACTCTTGCTATGGTTACTCATTAATGACTAATTATGGCATTAATGAGTCGTTATAAAGGATAACAGAGGGTTCGGTTACATAACGTTCGAGTAATCAATTGTGGGTCCTTGAATCTGCTCGTAGCTTTGTCTAGATTCATTCTGACCGTGCCTCTCTCCCGTTTTGATCAAGTTGAGTTTCTCGTGGCTGATAAGTTCGTGGGTTTACTGAATCGTGCCCCTTTGTACCGTATCTCTTCAAAGAATCACATCCAGCTGTCTTGTTTTCCTGTGTCCACGTGACTGGCTGAGTTGTCAAAAGTTGGCTTACGTGTGAAACTCTTT
>ML307685.1:0-29471 GCA_005239505.1 Nicotiana paniculata | reverse complement strand
TTCCTATATTACTTGTCGACCACGTACACTTGCGTGTGCATTGGGAAATCAACCAACAATAGTCCCAAAGTAAATTTGCAGGGGGATCTCCCGGGATAACATCCCGTAGTCCCGAAGTAAATATGCAAGGGGATCTCCCAGAATAACGTCCCGTAGTCCCAAAGTAAATGTGCAGGCACAACAAGAAGACGTTCAGGATTAGAGTGCAAAAATACAAGGCAACAAGTAATTCTAGTCTAACATGCTTCACATAGTGCAATTAAGGCAATTTTAGCAAATAGGCAATTCAGGGCAACTAGGCATGATTTTCTAAGATAACAGAGACTATGGTTGCAATTAGAATAAAACAGGTAAGAAAGAAACTCAGGCTAAATATTTAAAGTAAAATCAGATTTTCAACAATTAGCACGAGTACGCGCTCGTCACCTCACGCACAAGGCATTCAATTACCAAATATCACATCCCAAGGGGTAAGGTCCCCAACACAAGGTTAGACAAGCCACTTACCTCGAACCGGCTCAATATCAACTTGAAACCATGCGTTCGCCACGAGTATCCGACTCCCAATGGCCCAAATCTATACAATTCAATTACATATCGTAAGTAACATCTGATGCAACTGATTTTTTACTATTTAATTCAACCTAATGCGTGAAATTAGGTAAAATGACCAAAATGCCCATCAGTCCCACGTCTCTGATTCGGGTAAAAGTTATATTTTCGGGACACCCATTCACTCACGGACTCATTCAACTAGAAACAATTGAAATTCGATGCCAAAAACCCCATAATTTTTCAGAATCTCGGATTGGGAAAATCTCATCCCTTTCCTGTGGTTTTTTTCCCCCCATTTTTTATAATTAAATTAAAGAAAACAACAGGAATTAATGGTCTAACAATGAATTAGGATTAGAAAATGTTACCTATGATCCTTCTCTTCAAAACCCACAGAAAATCGCCAAGTCTTGAGCCCTCACCTGAATTTTTTGACTTATGAAATAAACTCTCGGATTTTTTGAATAAAAAACACAGGGATCTCAAACCTGCAATCCCGATCACCGCACCTGCGGTACCGCACCTGTGGAAAAAGCATCACAGGTGCGGAAATCACTTAAGTTACACTAGGGCCGCACCTGCAGTCGTTTGGTCGCATCTGCGGTACCGCACCTGCGGAACCCAGGTCGCACCTGCGACCACTGGTCAAATCTCCCCCTATCCCACCTGCGATCACACCCCGCGCGTCTACGAGTCCACACCTGCGGAAAAACCTTTGCAGGTGCGAACACACCAGAAGCGGCTTGGTTCAGCAGCAGCAAATTCCTAAATTTTCACCTGTTAACCATCCGAAACACCCCGAGGCCCCCGGAACCTCAACCAAAACCACCAACCAACCTTAGCACCTTATTTGAACTAGGTCGAGCCTTAAAAAATATGTCTCATAACATCAAAAACATTGATTATGCATAGGTTCAAGCCTAGAAACTTAGGAAAATTCTAGAATTCACATCTGACGCTGAAACACGTCTAAACTTATCTGAATGACCTCAAATTTTGCACACACATCCCAAATGACATGACGGAACTAATGAAACTTCCGGAATTCCATTCCAACCCTCGGATCAAAAATTCACTATCAGACCGGAAACTCCAAAAATTCAAATTTCGGCATTTCAAGCCTAAATGAGCTACGGACTTCCAAAATGAATTCCGAACACGCTCCAAACCCCGAAATCACCCAACGGAGCTAACGGAACCATCAAATTTCCATTCCGAGGCTGTATTCACACTGGTCCGATTTCGGGCAACTTTCCAACACTTAAGCTCTCATTTAGGTACTAAGTGTCCCAAAACTCTCCGAAACTCAGAACCGAACGTCCCGGCAATTAAATTTAGCAGAAATAGACTTGGGGGAAACAGTTAATAGGGGATTGAGGCATTAATTCTCAAGAGGACTGGCCGGGTCGTCACAATTGAAGACGTAATTAAATATCTAAAAGAAAACTAGAGTTAATCTTGTTAATATTCTAAAAAAAGAATTTATCTCTCTGTGGATATTTGTGTAGCTGTACTTGGTTGCATCGTGCAATATCATTAAACTTGACAAATGAGTTTCAAAAAGAAATGATTTCAAAACCTCTATTTCATGTTTCTTTTAATAAGGGTTTTACCACTTTCCTGAGAAAAATTGTTTTCTTAATAAAATACGGATTTATTATGCGGATATGTGTAAATTTGGGTGCATGGGTCGCTTGAGTGATTCGCGAGCAGGAAGACCATGTATTTGTGTGTGTATTCATATGAGCACCTGAGTTGCAGGTATGATTCGCGAGCAGGCTAGCCGTATTATTTTAACCGCGTCGTATGATCGATTAGCGAGCGGGGCAGATAGATGCATCTATGGTTCGAGCCGTTCGACCCTTCGGCAGTGCACATTTTATTATTTTTTGGTCCGCACCATTCACCCTCGGCATTGTTTGCGCATGATATTTGCTGCATAGTTGCTATGATTTTTCCTCATTACTGGCCTGAAATACTAAATTATCAAGTGAAATGACAGAGATATAAAGTTATTAAAAAGATTTTGGAAGAAGTTGTTCCTCCCCTTCGATTCATTATTATTTGATTAAATCACCATGTTGATTAATCGTTAATATGATGAAGATATAAAGTGTTAAATGTGAACGGAGTTGAAAGATATTTAAATCATGTTTTTATAAATCGCCTGTGATAAATCAAGCTTCGTGTTATTTAATTATTCCAAATTGACCGTTAGTAAGTGTCTAATTTGAACTCTCGTCAATACCTCTTTGAGGTTAGGCGAGCGACTTACTGAGTACACGTTGTTTTTTGTACTCATGCTACACTTGCTGTGCATTTTATTGCACAGGTACTTTCATAGCGATGTGGAGGATTCAGAGACTTAGGCGAGCTGCGTCATCCAGAGGCGATCCGCAGCTGACAGAGTCTCCTTCGTACTGTATTTATTTCATTTAAATTTCTTTGTCTAGTTGTATTTCGGACAGGCTTGTAATGATTGTTGAATTCTTAGAAATTGCTCATGTACTTGTGACACCAGGTTCTGGAATATGTATTGGGATATAATTGCTTAAGTATAATCTTTAAACCACTTTTTTTAATTAATATACTTTTATTTGGTTAATATGAAATTCAGTGAGAGGAAACGTTTTCATAAATTTTTTAAAAACCGTAAAGTTTTTTCAATTAATTAATGAGTTGGATTGCCTGACATGGATGTCCGGCGCCATCACGGCCTTGGGGATTTTGGGTTGTGACAAAATGGTATCAGAGCGCTAGGTTCTCGTAGGTCTCACGAGTCATGAACGAGTCTAGTAGAGTCTTGCGGATCGGTACAGAGACGTCTGTACTTATCTTCGAGAGGCTACAGGGCTGTTAGGAGTACTTCCCTTCTTGATTCTTCATCGTTCCAGTTGATTCCTTTGAGGCATATGCCTGTGTTCATTCCTACTCAATCTTATGCTTCGCGAAGCGCTTGCTATGGATCATAAAGTTGAGGAATGGAAATGGTGCTAGGAATGTAATTCGAGATGCTTCCATATGTAATTTGTCGTGGTTGTTGTTATGGCCCTGCAAAAGGGTAATATGTTGTTCCATCTCAGTGGCTGTGTTTCTGGGAGCCTTAGGGCTGTGCTCAGGAAGTGATGATGCTTGTGATTGGTTGTCATGCGATGTCGTTATAATGATAGAATGCTTGCCCGTATGTTGGGAGTGCTGAATGGTTTGAAGGGAGGTCTTCTCAGAGTGTGATTTCGATATTTCGGTGTTTTAGTTCCAGCAAAGGAAAGGCATTTGGGTTATGAATAGTACGGTTGGGGTTGATAAAGTAGTAAGACTTGGTGTCCTCAAGTGAGATGGGATATGCACCTGTGACGTGTAGCCAATGTCATTGATCGAATGGAGTGTGTAAAGTTTGGTGGTGCTATGGTTTCTTCGGTTTCGTGGGGACCGAGTATTGAGAAAAAGTATTGAATAAAGCGACTGGCAGAGATCGGGAGGTGCGGTTGTTTAGTACCGAATAAGTGTTGATAACGAAGGCAGCTAGAGAAAGATGATCTTCGGAGAGCTTGAAGTCATGGTGATCTGCTGGTTTGAGATCTACAGAGAATGGTCCTGAAGTCGAGCAGTCGCAAAGGGGGAGGGGGGGAGGAGCGGTAGCATAGCTTGGAATTTGAAGATATTGTCGCGCATTTAATGGATGTCTATGAGGAGCAAACGGACTAGTAAAGTTGGTAAATGAAGCAGGGCGTAAGATGGGGTATTGAAGTCACAGGGAGCGTGTATTTCAGCGTCGTTGGAACGTGTCCACGGGTGATTTCCACATGTGGGTTGTCTTCTGTGAATAGATTAGCGATGGCGGGGTTGGCAGGTCTCGGTGAGGAGTCCTAGTAGCTAGTCGGTAGGAGGAAAAATGTTAGAATGATGCTACAGAGTCTAAGTATTTAGGGAGTGCTAGCAGGAGGATCTGGAAGAGTTGGACAGATTGGTTGTGATAGATCGCGTTATTAAAGCAGAAAGGATCTCAGTAGGGTCTACAGTGGTGCAAGGAGTAGCTTCGGGTTAAGTGGGGGAGTCTCACCATCTGCAGTTGGGTTGTAGGATTGTTTTCGCATGGGGTTGAGGATTTTCAGTGTGTTGGAAAGTTATTTCAGTTAAGGAAAAGGGAGTAAAAAGGTGACTATGCGTGGGATTCGATGAATATGTGCAAAAGTTGGCCCTGTCGGATCAGGGTTAGGCTTTGGGAAGATTAAGAATTTATGCTTAAGGCATGGGCGAGTTGTATGGATAGTGACTCGGTCACATGTTTCCTTGAAAGGGGTATTCCTGTGCTAGAAGAGCCTTGGAGTTGATTGAATTCGGGGCTAATACGAGTGGGTGACACTCAATAGCGGTCCGAGTGAGTTCAAAAGTTAAGAATGCGGCGTTTAAGGATTTCGGGCAGCAGTATGATCGAGAATCGAGCTTTTGCAGAGTAATTCTAGGGAAAGAGGAGGATGGTTGGAATGTTCTATGATATGTTTCAGCATGCAGGATAATATTGGAGGAGTGAGAGAAATAGACTCCGGATTGAAGAAAAGATTATTAGAATGGTATGAGATGGGTTGCCGGATTTAGGCAGCATAGTCTCGTGAATCAAGGTCACTCGGGATGAGTGAGGGTTGAGTTTGCTATGGGTTGAAGGAAGTTACTATTATTCTTGAGGCAGTTGAAGATGATTAAAAAAAGATAGATTGATTAGCCATGGTTGAAATGGCACATTTGCGGCAGTGATCGGTTCCTTTGATGTGATTTAGTTATGCATGTGGTTTGTGCCGGTGTGTGCGGGCCTTGTCGGCCGTCATACAGGATCTCATGTGGGAGCATTTGAGTGTTATGGCCTGTCACGTGTAGGCTAACCCCCAAAGTGTTATGCTGGTATAGACTACTACTTAAGGATTTTCATGTTGGGTGATAGTGGGAATTCACTCGTGTGTTGAGATGGTACTCTTGAATTGAGTTAAGTAAAAGGTTTCTATGTGATAAAGTGTTCACCCTATTGGTGGTTCAGAAGTTATGATGGAATTCTTTCTCTACCTCTGTTGGTATGTTAGGATCGGAAAGTAGTATGTAACTGGGAGTAAGAATCGAGATTTGCAGTTCGGTGATGATAAGGATGTCATGGGCTTGGAAGAGCAAGAATAAGTGATTTGAAGGTTCTGTATAAGCTGGTGTTATCTTCAGTGTCACCTGAGATTGATATTCGGTGGAAGAGGCTTTGTACCCTGGTCATGGGTTCTTGGTGTATTTTGCGACCTTAGTGTGGTCGGTGTTATGGATGGGCAGATTTGTTGCCTTGTGTGGAAGGTCGTGGAAGCATGACCACGAAAATATCGTATGAAGTGTGACCTGTAGTCACTTGATGAATTGAAGATTTGGACTGAGTTTAAAGAAGTGAAATATTGTTTAATTGAGAATTTACGCCTGGAGAGCGTTCGATTCAGTTGATTATGGATTATGGGATGTTTGTCCTGGTGTTAATGGTTGTTCTCACATATTATGAGAGGAAGTGGGTTAATGTGGACCCAGGTAAAAGCTAATAGCTAAGTTTGGTCCGAGCAAGGTGGCTCGCTGCTTGTGGATAGATTTATATATGATTTTGGGCTCCGTATGAGCCGGGCATGTTCCTTTCAGTAGAGCGCTTTTCATGGAGAGGTACTAGAACATCGGATGTTGTTCCATCTTCGTCAGATTCATGTGTTGTTGTGATTGTGACGTGTGAGTTGTGAAACGTCTTTGACAATTTCTTATGTGTCGAGGACTCGCGTAGTGGGGATGTCATGTGAGCAGGATAGCTCTTGAGATTTAGAGTGTATATATAAATATCGCACCTCAGTTGTGCTTGAGTTTTGTAGCCTACGACTTTATCAGTCTCACCGGGATGGTATTATGCACTTAGCGTGCTTATGATTGATATTCGGTAATTTGTAATAGTGAGCAAATCAGCTCCGTATATATATCTTATTATGTAAATTTTATGTGTGGATCGGGTGGCACGTCGCCACGGGTATGCTATTCAGATCAGGTTGCACGCCGCAACAGTGTGATGATGAGTAAGGTCCCTATATTTATTTTCTTGTGTTCTACTTCCTATTTTCCGATAAAAGTTCATATTAGTTGCGTAACTTGAATAGTTCCTTCCTGAGTCGTTTCTTATTGTCATGTTCGAGTTATGGTCTATTGGCGCGATGTGGTATCATGTGAGGTTGTTGGCCATGTTTGGGGTGATTTGTTGTCTGAGCAGTTCATACTGGGTGAGATAAGACTAACGGATCAGGGATTCGTGCGACGAGGTTATGTGAAGTGTATATTAATGAACAAATACCATTATTCAGGTTCATAATAAAGTTATGATTCTAGTCAAGATAAGGTATTCAAGGATTTGTTAACTCTGCAGTTGAGTATGAATTTATGCACATTACCTCCGCCATGGTGGTATCGTCAGCATTATAGCAGGATGTATGTATATATATACCATGAGGTGCATTGGGAGCATTAGATTCGTAGAATTTGGCTATTAAGGATCAGGGAGACTCATCATGGTTAGATTATGAATCTTGCGGTGCATGGTGCTAATTCAACAAAGGTATGCAGTTATGTTATGGTATGTTGTGTGGTAGTTGATACGGGGTTATATATTGGAACTAGGCGTGGCAGAGGAATTTATGGTTTGAATGAATTCTGGGCTTATTATATGGATAAAATAAGACATCTTCAGATTTGATCAAGCTAATGTGCTCAACTAGGTTGTGGTAGCACGGGCAGGTGCTCGGGATGTTAAACATTGATTTCAGGAAACTCCAGAGCAGTTCTTAGCACGTTCGAGGATGAACATCGATTTAAGTGGGGGAGAATTTAATGACCCAACCAATCGTTTTGAGCTCTATCACGTCGTTCAGTGGTTTGAAGTCGTGAGCAGCTTCGTTGCAGGTATTATGACCCATGGGCGTGGTCGGAATTGAATTTCAGGAAGTTTAGAATTGAGTTGGAAAGAAAATTATCATTTCAGAAGCCTTAAGTTGGAGAAATCAACTAAGATTGGAATTTGTAGCAAATGACCTCCGAATAAGGATTTGAAGGTTCCAGCAGGTTCGTATGATGATTTCGGACTTGGGCGCATGTCCGGATCGGGTTTTGGATAACCCGAGAGCATCTCGATGCATATTGTGTTAGTTAGCATTTTAGAAGAATTTCATAGATTTGGGATTGAAGTGCATTTCAGTGTTGTTGATGTCCGTTTGGGATTCCGAGTCTGGGAATAGCTTCGTATGGTGATTCTGGTTTTGGGAACGCGATCGGAAGTGAATTTGGATGTCCGTAGGTCATTTTGAAGTCACTTGACTAAAGATAGAAATTTAAAGGTTTTTGTGAAATCCGACCGGAAGTGGAAGTTTTGATATCGAGGTCGAAATGCAATTCGGGAAGTTGGAGAATATCCGTAAAGTTGAATATGACTTGCGCGTAAAATTTGAGGTCAATCGGACGTGATTTGATAGGTTTCGGCATCAGATGTAGAAGTTGGAAATTTCTAAGTTCATAAAGTTGGGATTTGGGTGTGATTCGTGGTTTCGATTTTGTTTGATGTGATTTGAGGCCTCGAGCAAGTCCACACTATGTTTTGGAATAGGTTGGTATAATTGGACGGGGTCCCGGGGGCTCGGGTGGATTCCGGGTGGTTAACGAATCATGGTTTGAAGTTGAAGAAGGCTGAAGGCTGCTGTCATCTGGTGTGACCGCACCTGCGAGGCTTTGACTGCAGGTGCGGAGCGCCGAATGTGGTAATGGCGCCGCAGGTGCGAGTTCTGGGCTGGAGCTGAAGAGGCCGCATGTGCGGAAGATTTGGTCGCACTTGCGGAAGCGTAGGAGTGGAGAAGGGACCGCTAGAAGAGAGAGATGCTTGGTTGAGTCAGAGCCACACCTGCGATGGGATTTCCGCAGGTGCGGAGCTGCAGGAGCGGCTATTGGACCGTAGGTGCGAAGAGAGGCATGGGCAGAATGTTTTAAAGACGGGTTCTTGTCACTTTCACCCATTTTTCATTTGTCATGGGCGATTTTGGAGAGCATTTCAAGGGGGGTTTTCGTCAGGCATCAAGGTAAGTAAATTCCTTCTGTTTGTTAGATAAATACAAGATTATATGCATGGATTAGGCATGGAAATTGGTAGGAATTTGGGAAATTTTTGAAGAACATAGAAAATGTAAATTTGGAATCTAGCCACGAATTCGAGTATGGAATGTAGAGTAAATTGCATGATTGAACTAGTAGAGCTATGGGTAGCATGTATCTTCAAGAATTTCGGATTTCCAAGCACGTCGGCCCGAGGGAGTTTTGGTCATTTCTCCAAGCGGGGTTGGGAAAGTATATAATATGAATTTGTTATGAGTATTAGGATGAATTTTCATTGCTTTGCCATTATGTGGTAGTTTCAGAGCGTTGTGCGTCCGTTGGAGTCATCAGAGGGGCTTGGAGGCTGGTATTGGAATTTCGGAGCGAGGTAAGTCTGCTTTCTAACTTTGTGAGGGCGAATCGTCCCCCTAGGAATTAATTTAGTACATGTTATTATCTTCGGGGGCTACAGACATATGAGGTGACGGGAGTCCGTGCCTAGCTACTAATATGCCATGTCCGGTAGTCTAGGACCCACTAGCATGCCTTACGTGTTATACCTGTAATCCTTCTTGTAATATTAAACTGCTAATATAATCGAAGACGTAATTGAATATCTAAAAGAAAACTAGAGTTCATCTTGTTAATCTTCTAAAAAGAGAATTTATCTCTCTGTGGATATTTGTGTACCTGGACTGGGTTGTATCGTGGAATATCATTAAACTTAAAAATGAGTTTCAAAGGCAAATGATTTCAAAACCTATATTTCATGTTTCTTTTAATAAGGATTTTACCACTTTCCTGAGAAAAATTATTTTCTTGATAAAATACAGATTTATTATGTGGATATGTATAAATTTGGGTGCCTGAGTCGCTTGAGTGACTCGTGAGCAGGAAGACCTTGTATTTGTGTGTATTCATATCAGCACCCGAGTCGCAGGTATGATTCGCGAGCAGGCTAGCCGTATTATTTTAACCGCGTCGCATGATCGATTCACGAGCGGGGTAGATAGATGCATCTATGGTTTGAGCCGTTCAACACTTCGGCAGTGCACAATTTATTATTGTTGCTCCGCTCTGTTTGACCCTCTACATTGTTTGCGCATGATATTTGCTGCGTAGTTGCTATGATTTTTCCTGATTACTGGACTGAAATACTAAATTATCAAGTGAAATGATAGAGATTTAAAGTTATTAAAAAGATTTTGGAAGAAGTTGTTCCTTCCCATCGATTCATTATTATTTGATTAAATCACCATGCTGATTAATCGTTAATATGACGAAGATATAAAGCCTTAAACTTGAACGGAGTTGAAAGATATTTAAATCCTATTTTTATAAATTTCCTATGATAAATCATGCTTAGTGTCATACCTAATTATTCTAAATTGACCGTTAGTAAGTGTCTAATTTGACCTCTCGTCACTACCTCTCTGAGGTTAGGCGGGCGACTTACTGAGTACACGTTCTTTTTTGTACTCATACTACACTTCCTGTGCATTTTATTGCACATGTACTTTCATAGCAATGTGGATGATTCGGAGACTTCGGCGAGCTGTATCATCTGGAGGCGATCCGCAGCTGACCGAGTCTCCTTTGTACCGTATTTATTTCATTTAAATTTCCTTGTCCAGTTCTATTTCGGACAGGCTTGTAATGATTGTTGAATTCTTAGAAATTTCTCATGTACTTGTGACACCAGGTTCTGGGATATGTATTGGGATATAATTGCTTATGTGTAATATTTAAACCATTCTTTTTAATTAACAGACTTTTATTTGGTTAATATGAAATTAAGTGAAAGGAAATGTTTTAAAAACCGGAAAATTGTTTCAATTAATTAATGAGTTGGCTTGCCTGACATGGATGTCCGGTTCCATCACGACCTTAGGGATTTTGGGTCGTGACATACATAGAGATATCAGTTTGAGGCTAAGCAGGCGAGGTTATCTCTTGCGGGGTGACCTGAGGTTGTCTGATCCTTATGTTGTTTTCTAGCAAGTTCTTTTTTACCATTAAATGATATATGTTGCAATTTGAGTTTAGATCGCTTGTGGAAGTTGGCATAACTATTACAATGGTGAATGCGAGATTTGTAGATGATTTGAAGTATTAGAGGGTTTGTGTTGCAGGAGCTCAGGAAGGATTTATTTGAATCCCACTGTGGTATTATGCAGTAATGGAGTATGAGCATTGTGAATTATTGTGTGTGTTTGATCTATGGCCTTGAGCCAAGTGGGGGAGTCTGTTAACGACGAGTTGATTGCACGATTATGTGTTGTATTGGTTTCATTTTGGGTTATGCTAGTGACTCAGTTATGACTGCAGGCGTTGTGAGTGAGGATGACTCGAGTAAGGGAATTTCTTGATACATGTTGTATTTCTCTCTATGGGCATGTGGGAGGCATGGAATAATTGAATGGCTAGTTGTGGAGGATGTAGTGTGCGTGGAGTAGAAGATTGCTCGACTGCTTAGAAGTGTGGATTACTTCCTAGGGTGTTGGTATGCAAATGGGGCACAAGTCGTTTGGTCTGTTTGATCAGTTTAATTTAGATTTGCGTAGAGTGGATGACCCTCGAGATTGGTTCTTATGGATTCAAGGTTTATATGTAACAATTGGGAATCTTCAGGATGTTTATCTGGCTAGAAACTGAGATTTACATTGGAAGGCGCAAGATTTGTGGTATTTCTATATCGTTGTGGATTCTAGATTTCGGTATCAGGAAACGGAAAGAATATCTTAAATTCATAGAAAGTCTCTTTAGAATAAGTGTTTGAGTTTTGGTACTTTTGGGGTGCTCAAGAGAATATTCAGCAGCTTATGAGCCTTAGGCGGTCTGGTTTGGTGCTAGGGTCTAGCGTGGTTAGTTTTGGTTGAGGATTTTTGTATTATGGCAAGGGGAAGAATCAATTTGTAGGTTACTCAGAAGGAAATCAGAAGAATATGATAACTTGGTAGTAGGTTGGATCGGCATGATAATGAGTAAGATCGGTTCTTTAGGTGCTTATGATGAGGTAAGGTTCTACATGTGAATCGTGGCAATGCTCTTGGGTTTTGGCGGCGTGCGTAGCTTGGTTAAGTTAGAGGGATTCAGACCTGACGGTTTTGTTAAGTGCAAATGGACTTCAGAGAGTTCTTGACGGTCTCTACCATGGTTTGACATGTATATTTCCTACTGGTGCATGGTGTATGTGGCGTATTGTGATTCCCTCCAGAATGGAATCAAATGGGAAAGTCCTTAGCTAATTGAGTATGTAGTTGCTTGCGACTCAGAGTGGATTTTAATATTTGTCGTATATTTCATATGGTGGCGTAATGGGTGCGATGTGAGGTGTAGTATTGGGATTTGCAGGTGCAAGGTCATGATGCGGTTTTAAAAGGAAGGTTTTTAATTTTTAGGCAGCATGGGCGATCGCAGGTGTCCACATAGATGATATTACTTCTAGATATGGCTTGATGAAGGTGTAAGTTTCAGGAGAGGCACTGGTTTTTTATTTATGGATACTTCATTGGTGTGGCGGCGCTCTTCTAGTTTGTCGGCTGCAGTCATTCAGATTTTGCCTTATAACACATATGGATTATAGGAGTATCTCTCGTGGTATAATCGTGTATCGGAGAAGTATTAGACATTCAGGCGGCGGAGTTGATATCTTCGTGTGCTCTATGGATTTTGAGACTAGAAACTCTAATGAGTAGATGATTTCATAGTTGTGGGCTGTAGAGACATAGCCAAGGTTAGTCAGAGGATAGTCTGTGTTTTGACTTAGGCATTGTGGACCTTCGGAGGGTTATTTGTCTATGGTGGATGACTGGATCGATTGAGGAGTTCTTAGCATTGCAAGATGTATTGATGCGTCATGTCCCTAGGGTGGTTGTGTCGGATGAGGGGAGGTCATTGGACCTAGAGTGGGTGCTATCAGATCTGGTTGCGGTATATTGATGCTGATCGGCTTAGAATATTGCTATAGTTCTTATCGAAGGAGAGGGAGTTCCACCACTTGTTGATCTGACGAATGATTATGGGTTTTTGTGTGTTTCTTTCATCATTGGCAGTACATGAAGGTGTTATAGCGGGTCTCTGTTTGATAAGAGGTTTATTACCAGCGTTTGGTTGTTTTGGGCAACCGTTGTGATTATAAATCATCGCTGTGAGTGTTTGAGTTATGTGGTATATCATGTGATTTCATCTTGGGTTATGGATATAGATGGATACAACTTGTTAATACTTATACAGTGTGTGGATGCATGATTCTGATCTTATAGAAAATTTTGGATGTGGAAATTGGATTCTAAGGCTTATAGGCTAGGTTGGATGAAGAAATTTCAGATGTGTTGTGTTATCAGATCTATGCGGGACATGGTGACGTAGGATCACCCCCAGGTATGTGCATGGTAAGGTTACGCGGCGGTTTGATGGTGTTGGATAAAAACTCTTGGAACGTTCCAAGACGAACGTATGTTTAAGTGGGGGAAGATGTAACGACCCGATCGGTCGTTTCAAGATTTATAACCCTGTTTCCCTCATTTCCGCTCCTTTATGTGTTATTCAGCTGTGATGTGTTGTATCGGGTTGGTTGGTTCAGGTCCGGAGTGGTTTCGGAGTGGAATGAGACATTTAGTCTCTTATTTAGAAGGTTAAGTGGGAAAAGTCAACCGGATGTTGACTTATGAGTAAACGATCTCGGATCGGGATTTTTATGGTTCGGATAGCTCTGCTAGGTTATTTTGGACTTAGGTCCGGAATGTAACTTGGAGATCCGTGGTAGAATTAGGCTTGAATTGACGAAATTAGAGATTTGGTGATTTTCGGCCGGCAATAGAAAATTTGACATCGGAATCGGAATGTAATTCCGGGAGGTGGAATAGGTTTGTAGTGTCATTTGTGACGTGTGTGCACGATTGAGGTTATTCGGACAAGGTTTCGTAGGTTTCGGCGTCATTTGTGAATTTTGAAGTTTAGAAGTTCTTAGGCTTGAATCCGAGGTTGATTTGGTATTTTGATGTTGTTTTGAGAGTTCCGAGGGTTCGACCAAGATCGTATATTGCTATATAATTTTTTGGTGCCTTAGGTTGAGGTTCCAGAGACCTCGGGTGTATTTCCAATGAGTTTTGAGCGAGTCCGGGCATTTTGGAAACTCTGGTACTGTTCTAGAGCCTTGAAAATGCGGACCTCGGCAAAATTTCGCGTACCGCGGAGGAGGGGGCGCGAACCGCATAATTTTTGTCGCTGCCGCGCTCCAGGGAAGGTTCTGTAGATCCGCTGGTCTGACTTCGGAAGCCTACATCTTGTTATCTACAAGGTATTTTGAGATGATTCAAAAACAAAAGTTGTAGCCCTTCGTGTCAAGTTACAGAATGATAGAGAAGTCATCATTTGGAAACTTGCGGAGAACATTATGGCCAAAATAATAAAGCTTATCAGTGAAGCCACGAAAAGTATGGCCACACCACTTTTTCGCAATCGCAACAGCTGGGAGGCGCGGCCACGCTGGGATTTTCGCGGACTTGCGCAGTGGGAGTTCAGGGGTGCACTATATAAATGGGGTATAGGACATTATTTCACATTTTGGACCTAGGGAGATCGGTTTGTGACGATTTTTCGTGGGTTTTTCAGGAAATTCATCGGGGTAAGTGATTCTAACTCGGATTTAGTTAATATACATGAATATATCAATGATTTCATCATCTAATTAGTACTTTGAGGTGGAAATTTGGAAAAAATTGTAGAAACTTCATAAAATAATTTTTTGGGATTTGAATGTCGATTCAAAGTCGGATTTGAGTGAAACTTGTATGGTTGGACTCGTGAGTGAATGGGTGTTCGTAATTTATGACTTTTACTCGATTCTGAGTCGTGGGCCCGGGAGCCGGGTTGGAGCCAATTCGGGGTTTGGGGTATAATTTGATAGTTTTTCTTGTGGAATTCATTCCTTTAGCATAAATTGATAGTATTGTATTGGTTTTGAATAGATTCGGAGCATTTGGAAGCCGAATCTAGAGGCAAGATCATCGCGAAGTAGAGAATTGACCGGTTTGAGGTAAGTAACGACTGTAAATCTAGTCCTGAGGGTATGAAATCCCAAATATCTTTTTACTATTTTGGGGTGACGCACATGCTAGGTGACGGGCGTGCACCATTAGGGATTGTGACTTGGTCCATCCCGTATCAACTGTAGAGTTGCATATTTTGTTGAAAACTATATAATGATTAATTGTTTTAGAAAGAGTTTCTTTAAATTTGGCTGGATGCCATGTTTGGGCCTTGTGCCAATGCTGTTTGGACACTCAGGGGCCTTTTCTTACTATCCTCTCACTGTTATCGATTGAAAATGTATACTCAGTCATGATTATATTTGTTTACTGCATAACTCAGTTTTGATGCACATAAATGTTGTCTTGGGATGAGTTCCCTATTTTTACTGAAATGCCCGAGTGACTTGTGAGGTCTATGACCGACTGAGGCCGAGGGCCTAATTTGTGAGGATATTTATGGGATCGTGCTGCATGCCGCATCATGTTTGATATAGGCCGAGGACCATAGTGATTTATGCCATGATTTCACTTGATATAGCGCTTGGGCTGAAGGAGCCCCTACGGAGTCTGTACTCACCCTTAGTGAGCACAGGTACCTACTGAGTGCGGGTGCTGAGTGCCGAGTGACTGGGAGGCATGAGTGATGGTGAGGTATGCCCGATGGGCTGTTATGAGTGATTGTGAGGTATGCCCGAGGGGCTGATTACGAGTGACTGTGAGGCTTGCCCAAGGGGCTGTATATAAGAGATGTTTTGCCCAAGGGGCTGTATATAAGAGATGTTTTGCCCGAGGGGCTGTTTATGATTTCATCATTTTTACTCTCTTATACATTGATAGTCTGTTGAAAAATATCTTTAAATGATTTTCACCGAAATTGGATTTTAAACGAGATGATTTGACTCAAATACTGATTTAAAAGCATGTTGTACTTTACTGTGATTTCATGATGTGGACTTTATGTATTTTACTGCTCAGCCTTTATTTATGGTTGTTACTTACTAAGTTGGCGTACTCATGTTACTCCTTGTACCTTGTGTGCAGATCCAGGTGTTTTTTGGACACGATTGAGGTTGTAGATTATTTCTGACGCAGATTCTCGGAGTTAGCTAGGTAGCTGCATGGAAATCGCAGACCTGCTTTCCTCCTCCTTTATCTTCCCTTAGTTGTATTTGATTAATCCCAGACTATGTTAGTCTTGATGTTTACGGACAGTTGTAGTAGTTGCTCATGACTAGCGACAATTTCTTATGAAAGTTTTATTGTTAAATAGCTTGAAAGTTATTTTTAAAATGAAAACATTGGGTCGTTTTTGGTAATGAGTCGGCTGGCTTAGTACCACGATAAGCGCCATCATGACATGGTAGTTTGGGTCGTGACATACAACAAGAAAATATGTCAACATCATATTAAATTCTTTTTTTTTGTTCGCGTAATTAGTTCATTTTGATCATATAAATCTTGATTTTTTCATATCAACTAAGCTTGTAAATGAGTTGTTCAAATGTACGAGCCCTGACAAATTAACTAATACTTAAAATAATTAATGGGTGCCTTTGCACTTCAAAAATAATTTTCATGATTTTACTAGATTGATTGAGTTATGAAAGAGTTTCTTTCCTCATTCACAACTCAAGCTGAAGATCTGATGACTGTTACTTGATTCATGGACATCATAAGGCAAAAAGGTATTTTTTCAGCAATTGTGAGAATAATTCGGTTTGTTATCTTGATTTTTCTCTTTGAATTATTTTTTGTTATTTGAAGACTTAAAGAATATATTTCTTGAGCGTAGGATGATGCAGACCTCCTTATAATATATTTGATCTCTAAGAAAATTGGGCAATACTCCGGATTGATCACCAAGAATGACTTCTCTCCTTCTTGTTTCCTTAATCAAGGGCAACAATCGAGGGCCAAATGCTAATTTTCTTGAATTAATTGATTGTTAAAAAATGTCTAGCCGCATTTTGAGTTGATCTTGAAAAAGAATGTCTCTTGATTGTTGCAGTTTTGAAAAAGGCAATATTTGAAGTCTTGATCTATTTGTGAATATCCCAAAATTTTATGGCATGTTTCGAGATAAGCATCGTCTATTCATGTGCCTAAATTACAGCGTAATTGTTTTCGATTTACAACAATTATTGATTTTGTTTAAATCATCTCTCATTGGTTTTTTGTCTGAAGGAAATTCTTTTATATTGCAGAAGTTGTGTACAAAAAATAGAAACAGAAACAGAAATCATATGGCTATCTTAGGAATGATCTAGCATCAGTCCAACAAAAGTTTTTAATATTTCACCACTATCTTAGATACTGATTGCTAGATATTTCCACACTAAAACATGGATAGACAACAGTATTATTCCTAGAACAGTGTGTGAATCATGTTGAAGCTTGACAAGAACTTGTTACCTGCAATATGATTTTATAATAGCTAAATATTTCTATGTAAACTCATAATATGCTTCAAGCAAAGATCAATAACAACAGATTCTAGCTGAGTCATACATATTCCTAGTGAAGTGACCATGAAATCGCATGTTGCTCTAATCCTGCTCTTTTTACTTGCCCTGGTAAGTTTTCATATATAATTAATTCTTGACCTCCTTTTTGGTGGTTTATTATTAATTACTTTCTTGGTGCACTATCTTGCACTTCTTTCTCAACTGCCTCGCATTTCGAATTACAGTGTCTTTTCATCTCACATTTTAACAATTGAATTATTTAACTTATCCTCTATCTTTTTAATTTATGTGAACATATTTAATTGGGCACAAAAATTTTCAAAAAGACGAATTTTTTTAAAATTTATGATCTTAAACATACCATAATATTTGTGTAGCAATAAAAATTTTAAAACTTGTGATCTTAAATATTTTGTACCATTTGTGTGGTTATGAAAATATTTTATTAAAGGTAATATTGGAATCCTAAAACTAAAAGAGTTACCTTAATAGAAATGGGTTCATATTGAATCAAGAGGAGATAGGTTCATGTAAAACTGAAATAGATGGAATAATATTTATTTTTTACTGTCTAAAAAGTATGCTTGCTTCTTAAGCATAACTAACATTTATTAAGACCATCTCGCTAGTGAGCGGTTTAATCTATTTAAACAGACCATTCATTTATCTTGGTGTATCAAACATGTGTAAATTTAAGAATAGATATTTTCTTCAAACTACTCTTCTAATGCCCTAGAATTTTATGTAGAAATTATCTGCCAATACTAAATATTTACATGCTCAGTACCTACAAAGGTAGATCTAATATTAGAATTTTGTGGGTTCTTTATTTTAGGAAGATCTCAATTTAATTTCTTTATATACTTAGTGAATTTCTTGATACGTACATAGAATTTTGGCAAACATTATTGTGTTCTGCCGAACCCATATATTAAAGCCTACATTTGCCCCTGCATCTACCAAATATTTGAGCATATCAGTATAAATAGATTAGGTACTCGAACGTAAAGAAGTTCATATAGAATATATTCAAAAGTCTTTTTATGGTCTCTCTTTCGCGGGTAGTACACAAGCAATACTAATGGAAGAAAAGACCTTGGAGAATACCAGAGAGCTGTGATGAAAGATGAGCCAATGCCCGAAGCAATCAAACATCTTATGCCTCAGCATTTAGTTCCTCTCTCCAAAGAGAAAATTGATTCTTACACGTCATCTTCTGTTGAAGGTGACACCTTTGAACCAAAACCTAATCTATCTGTCTACTATGATGACTCCAAGTTGAAAAAAGCTGAGAATTCATTATTTACAAAAGATTTCGAGCCACGGCCTATTGTAACAGGTTATCATGATGATGACGCTGGTCTTAAACAAGAAAACTCTTTTGCTGAAGATTTTGAGATAAGACCAAATGTTACCGTGTACAATGACTGATATTGCATATATTGATTGTGTGTCTTCCTGCTTTTGTGAATTTATATTTTGTATGCCTCCCGATGTTAAGTGATTTTTGAAATAAAGATTTTGTAACCATACTTGATGGTTGTGTATTGAAGTATTTCTTAACTTTATTATGTATAGTAAGCAATTATCGATATGCTCGGCTTCCTTTTAGCTGGTTTGTTTACAATATTTTGTGCGATTAATATGAGTGGTTACTCAACTTTTACTTTATTACTCAAAGTTATTTTTTTTAATATTAAAAAATCACTCAACTTTACCTAAATATGACAAACGTAAATGAAATATTTTCTGTAACCAAAAAACTATTCAACTCTTCAGAGGTATCACACAAAGTCACCAAGAGGAAATTAATGTGACATTTTCTATGATATAGCCTTTTGGAAAAAAAAATAATTACTTAGTGATTTTCTATGATGCTGAGGCAGAGTGGGTGGATATTTTTTTGTTTCAACAAATGGTTTAGTGACTTTCTATTATACTTAAACAAAGTTGAGTAATTTTTTTATTACAAAAATATTTTAGAGACTTCAGTGAAATAAAATAAAAATTGAATGACTTTTAGTGAAAAGGAAATGTCTTGTTTAAGTTGGCTAATTTTTGTATCGCTAACAAGTTAACTCAAGTTATATATCGTCGGGCTTGTGGTCGTAGAGAAAAAAAAAAAAAGAGATCGAGGAAGTAATATTAGTATTCAGTTCATCAGTTGGCATTCTCACGTTTATTATTGTGTTTATGGCCACATTGTTAAAGTTGCGCCTTGGCATTCAGTCCCGATTTCTGAAGAAAATTACATCACCGTCACTCGTTATTTCTGTTGTAGCGGCCGTAAAAGACACAAAGCTAAAAGAATAAATAGAAATCAATAATTCTCAAATCAATTCGAGCCAAGCCCAACTGCATACCATAATGATATGCGTCTTGTGGTAGAGATAAGATACGTCATCTTTGCTTTTCTTTTGGTGAAAGAATTGTATGTACGGTTAAAATCGGGCTTGTCCAATTTTATAGGAACGAGAAATCGCCTCGAGAGTAAGCTCGTAATGAACCCGGATCGAACTCGAAGATGGAGTATGGAGCGTGAAGATCGAAGTGCTCGTTGAAGGTCGAGACCGGGCATGATCGACCTTGGGTAAGGTGTAATAATAGAATGGCGAGATATTAGCAACCGACTGGGGATCTCGGCGAAAATCCCGGAACAGATCAAATCAAGTTGTTATTGACGCCAATTGTGGGACTTATTTTCGTTATTATAATTATACCTTATTTAGGATTCTTCTGTTAGATAAAGAGGGATCCCATTCATTTGCAAGGGCATCATCATTATTCACCAATAAAGAATATATGCGCTGCTCTCTATTTCACTTATTATCCATTATTGTTCGTTATTGTTCTTGTTATCCAACCTCGAGACCATCTCGAATCGAGGTCGAAAACACTGCTCGAGCACTGGCTTGATTCACTTTACTGCTCAATTTATTCATTTAGTTCATTGTTTATCAAATGGCGTTGAATTAGAACATGTATCCTTAAAAGTGCAATACAAGTTTAATGGTCACTCGAATTTTAGGGTAAACAGTTTGGCACCCACCGTGGAGCTAAGGATAATAGTGATTGTTCAGTACTGCTTCTGGTAAAACACACTATTTTACGCTTGTTCTTGTCAAGAATTTTTGCTTTCAGGTTGAAACATGTCAAACTCACAAATCGCATCCACACGCGGTGGCAATGGCCTTGGACTTCACCGGAAAAATGAAAATGTGATTGCTCCAGGGATTGAGGTGCCACAAGCTGATCTCGGAGGAGTATCGGTCATCAACCCAGTCAATGTTAGTTCGCACGTTATTCTGAGTGCGAACTTAGACAGATCTCGAGGGGAGTGAACGTAGAAAAGGCCGATCTGAAGGCCGAGGTACACATGGCATAGGGACGAAGGAGTCAGTCTCAAAGTGATATTCGAAATGCTTCAGGCCCAACAAACCGCCATTGCTCAGTTAAAAAATAAACACAGAGCTCCAAATAGGGTCGAGCTAGAGATTACTCGCCGTACCGAGTCAGTACTGAAAATATTGAGCGATATCACATCAGGGACCGATCCTACTGCAGTGAAAATGCCTGAGGAGCTCACCAAGAGAATTGAATCAGGAGAGAAGAAAATCGAAGCTGATGTGTGGCTGTAATTACATAGTTTCGTACATTATGTGCCTTGCATTTTACATGCTTTAATGATAAATTACACTTTATTTTCACGTAATGGAGTCTATTTTATGTGTAGGTAAATTGGAGATGATAGTAGAGCAAAAGAGATACTTAAACATCAAAAGTGTGCTCGAGAATAATGAAAAGGAGAAAGCTGACGAAGTCAGGCCTAAAGCATGCGTTAGCATGGCTTGTATGTAGGTGTTAGACCTGGTGAGGCAAGGCAAAGGCCAAGTAGAACCAGGCGTTAGGCTTGTGACGCCAGGCTCGGGGCCAGGTTTGCTAGCCGTTAGGCGGGCGACCCCAGGCCTTGGGCAGATCATTCCGAGATTTGAAGATTTATTTCATCTCCTGGTTTGACTGGGACTTGAACTACACGTTTAGGTATTTCCCTACACATATAAATAGACCTAATGATGCTACTTTTGGAGGAGAAACGACACGAGAAACATTCGAAGCGAAGAGATCTCAGTTTTCTTCATCTTTTTCTACTATTTTCAATTATTCAACACTTATGAAATTGTTTGCTATTATCATGATTGGCTAAAAACCCATTGTTCCAGGATTGTCATTTAACCATGAATATTGTTGTTTAACGTTAGATTAACCTTGGTTACAATTCACTAATATATGGTTGTTTCTTCAATTCTGTAATTAATTGCTTAATTGTCTGGCTAGAAGTTAGGTTCTATTTACTAACTATGCTATGCTTGGGAAAGCCGTGTATAGATTAGAGAAAAATTGAAGAGAGCGCGATCTTANGGGGGGGGGGGGGGGGGATTTGTGGTTAGGATAGAAATATACCTAGTCACCGTGATTAATTAAATATCAAAATCTTAATGCGTTCTTAATAGATAGATTTCATAGTAATATATGCGTTAATCTACTTTGAATAGGTGAGTAGTACTTCGGGAGAAGGCTATGAGAGAAATTATCGATTAATTAGAAACCATGAGTGAATTGTATGAAAGAAAGAGTTAACTAGAACACAATATGATTGGTGAATCAATCATCACCTTGGAATACTTGTCTCTACTGAATACACAAAAATCAACTTGTTACTTGATAATTTAGTTATTACTTAGAATTATAGCTTAGTATAATCCTATTCTTGAACTTGATTTTGGATTGACTGAATAACAATTTTAGTAATTTTGGTGGGTAACTGATACAAGTCTCTGTGGGTTCGACACTTGAATTATCATTTTATTACATGTACGGCCATATATACTTGCGCGTGCGTTTGGGAGCAACAAGTTTTTGGCGTCGTTGCCGGGGACTTCGAAATTAACTATTTTACTATATTAGATTTCATTATTTGTCTATTCAAGTTTGTTTTTTGTCTTAATTTATTATTCTATTATCTTTGTTGGCATGGCATCTTGGAATGAGAATGGGTTGAGTATTGGTTATTCTTATTATGGCGATCCTTGTCCATATTGTGGAGGACCACACTTGTGGAAAAATTGTGAACCTTAATCTTATGGGTGGAATATTTGTAATATGCGTGGATGTCAAGGTGGCTATTGGGATGATTGTCCTAATTCTTATTATCCGTCTTAGAGCTCTTATAATAATATTTTTAGTAATGTTGATGAGTTTGATAGGAGCAATGAAGTGGTAGATATGGAACGTGATGCTCATATTATGGACATGATGAGGCAAGTAGCCTAGCAACAAGATGGAAATCAAAAGGCTATACAAAGAATTAATGAGAATGAAGGCCGATGTGGAAGAATTGGCTAAAGAGGCCGAGTTCCCACAAGAAGATAATTTTGAAAAAGCAGATGTAGTGAGCTAATCTTGGCTAGAGGAACAAGCTCAACTAATAAAAATTTATGAGTTTCTTCGTGATGGTCTTTCAAATATGACAGAACAACTGATAGAAGGAAGAAATGAGCTCAGGGAAGAGATAGACCAATTTGGCTCAGATATCCATGACATGCAGGCTCAATTGAATAAAATGGTTGAGGCGTTTGATGCCCTGCAACCAATTTTTGTGGATATTGGTCAGCTTGTGGAGCGGAAAGAGCAATTCCAACTATTCGACCAAAATATTATTAATGATGTCAAGGTTGAGAAAAATGCAAAATAGAGGATGTCAAAAATAATGCAATTTTGGAGTTGGAGCGTATTGGACCTCATTCTAAATACTTTTCAACATTGTGTTTGGTTGGTGACATGAGAATTGATCTATTTTAGCATATGGAGGAGTCAATAGATGAGGAACAAAGTGCTTATATTTTGAAATTTTTCATACCAAGGAGACAAAATCACATCCCTCACTTAAAGGACATGAAGTGCAAGATGTGATACCTATTATTTGATTCCTTTATTTATAAACGACCACCCCAGGAAAGTGATAGAAAAATTAATGCAAAATTGGGGGCGCAATTTATATCCTCAAAGTATAAGGAAAAGTGATGAAGTAGTGTAAGTCGTGCCGCGACGTTAAATCAGGCGATTGTTGGGAGGCAACCCATCTTTACTGTTTTCTCTTATTTTTATTTATTTTTTCTTATTATTGTTGTAGTATTTATTTTTTGTTTTGTAGTATTATAAACATAGGAGGCAGAGTCATTGGAAGAGTGCAAAAGTGATTTCGACAGTAAGAAATAAGTGTGGGGTGCCACACAAAGGAATATGCCTGGGGGAAGTCTGAGTACCCATGAGCCGCTATTGCTTCGGCATTTGGCCTTTTAGGGAGTTTCTTCTCCACCTTTGTTATTGTTTTCCTTTATTTGTGCATTGGGGACACTACACTCTTTTAAGTGTGGGGTGGGAGAATTCTCTAGATGATTAGCAGGATGTAGAAAATAAAGTTAACTTCTTATTTTTGATTTAGTAGCTGTGGAAAAAAAAACAAAAAAGAAGTTGAAAAATTGGACTTTTCCCTGACGATGGATCTCCTAGACAGTTTTCTTGAGGGATTTAAGTCTAAAGAAAAAGGACAAAAGGATTTTTTTGTAGGTTGTGTAGTAATTCCTCCTTGGTTTTTCTTTGTGCCGCGGTTCTTTTCCAAGGGTTTTGTTTGAAATGGGTATAGTTAGTTTTAATTTCTTTAGGAGAGGATCCATGGTGATGTGAATTTAATTGAAGCAATATCTCTTGACTTTGTTATGCCTTGAGAATAGTGAGTACGTTGGTTGTGACGCTTAGGCTCAGTTTTTGACTCTTGTATAAGTACCTTAAATGGTATAATCTTAAATTTGCTTAACTTCTTTCACTAGAGTGTCTCGATGAGTCCAATCCTGAGTGAGTTATGTGCCATGTGTGCGTGACGTTTTTATGTTATTCTATGCATTGCATTTGATGTCTAGAACTTTCCCCATATGTTTACAAAGCGAAATAGTAGTTTTGTTAAGTCTTGGAAGTGATATATGCATTTGTTTTGTTGAGGAAAATATATATATTTTACCCGCCTAACTATTATGTATTGTAGTAATCCCTTTGAGGCCGTAATAATGTTTCTTTGGAAACCACATTACAAGCCTTACCCATTCATTTGAATTAACCATTTATTTGAACTTTTTCACCTATCATGAGCACTTGAATTGTTATGAACTTTGTAAAAGTTAAAGTGTGGGGTTGTTGGTTTGGATTTTGAGTGGAACTAATGAAATAAGGATAAAGGTGCACTGTTTTGAAAAAAAAAAGTAAGAGCCACTTGAATTGAAAAAGAAGAAAAAAAAAGAAAAAAAAGTTGTATTGATGTGAAAAGTATTCCATGATAGTGGTGACCCTTGAAAAGAAAAAGATTCTAAGGAGTTTGTTCAAAAATGCGATAAATGTCAAAGGTTTGCAAAGATGATCCACTAGCCCGGAGAACAACTTCACTCGGTCCTATACCCATGGCCATTCATGAAATAGGGGACCGACATCATCGGCCCTCTGCCATCGACGCCGGGTAAATATAAGTTTATTTTGTTTATGATTGAATATTTATCTAAATGGGTTGAAGCATAGGCTTTCGAGAAAGTCAGAGAGAAAAAGGTTATATATTTAATCTGGGATCACATCGCATGTCGATTTGGGATACCCGCAGAAAAAGTATACAACAACGGTAAACAATTTGACGCCAACAAAGTAACGATATTCCTCGAAGAGCATAAAATAAAAAGGATATTGTCAACACCGTATCACCCTAGAGGGAACGGACAAGCCGAATCGACGAACAAAACTATCATCCAAAACCTGAAGAAAAGGTTGAACGTAGCTAAAGGGAAATTGAGAGAAATTCTACCCGAAGTTCTTTGGGCATATCGAACAACATCGAAGTCCAGCACAGGAGCGACTCTGTTTTCCTTAGTATATGGCTCCGAAGCACAGGAGCGACTCATTCGAATGGCTGCACAAAAGCAACAAATCGAAAGGTACTATAATAGAAGAACCAACCTTCGGCACTTCAAAGTCGGGGCCTTAAACCTAAGCAAAGTCACCATCAACACACGAGACCCTATTGAAGGGAAGATCGACCCAAATTAGGAAGGACCCTACCAAGTCCTCAATATAGTCATAAAAGGGTCTTATAAACTCGGAACGATGAACGTCGAGCCACTCCCAAACAACTGAAACATATCACTTCTCAAACGATATTATTGGTAAGTTATGACTTTCTCCCTTCTTTCATTAATATATATATATATATATATATATATATATATTCGACACTAACTCATTGCAGGAGTTCGACCAAAGACATCCAGACCTCAGGTCTTAAAGTATGCGTTGCACTCTTTTTCCATTAGATCGGTTTTTATCCCAAATGGTTTTTTTCGGCAAGGTTTTTAACGAGGCAACAATTATGTGCTACCTTAGGAGAATTAACCAGTATCCTAGGATTCTTTGAAATCTACCTCGAATATTGGGAGGCTTCACCCTCGGATGTTATATGTTCGAGAAAAGTACCTTGTGTCAAAGGGCCTCGATAGGGAAACTTTGTAATGGGCCAAACGGTCGAATGAACCGTGTCCATATATAGGCATTACTTGATATAAAGGCCAAGGACACCATTCTCGAGTACCAACATTCCATACAAATTTGAAATGTTCTCAGGAAATAAGCCTAAGAGGCCTACCCGAAGTCTATGGCCAAATTAAAGGCTACGATCAAAATAATGCGGCGGGGAGACGTCCGAATTCCGCAATAAACAACAAGCCTTCAAATTATTTAAAAACTGGTTAAAAAAGGCTACCCTAGATAAATAATCAAAAGGTGCCTCGATAAAATCGGCCCTCAAAAAACTAAAAAGGCTTCGATAAAATCAGCCCTCGAAAAACCAAAAAGGCTTCGATAATATCAGCCCTCGAAAAAACCTTAAGAGGTATCGAACTATCTTAACACAAACGTGCTAAGTCACAAAAAGCAAAGGGGTTTCAATCATCGGACCTTCGAAAATACCCAATGGGTAAAAAAAAAAGCTAAGTCCTAACTACGGTCGGGGCTGATCTAGCCTTCGGGATAAGCTTCTCCGGGAGAATCTTCTCCTTCAGGCCCCTCGTCGGATCCGCCTCGGCTACTTTCTTCATCATCGTCTTCATTATCGGAGGAGGCAAGCTGCATGTCTTCAGCTTCGAGCACCTTGTCTTGGGCTATCTCGTTGGAAAGTTAAAAACCTCAAGCATGTATTTCCTCGAGGGTTTCCCTCCAGTATTGGCGTTTTGCCAAGTCGTTGTTCCATTGCTCCCGATCGGAACCTTCCCTTAGCTGCATTTGAGCAGCCTCAACATCGGTCCAGTACATGGAAATTGACTTATCTCCCATGACCTTTGTCTTCTCGATATACGCTTTGGCCTCAACAAGCCTAGCATCAAGCTCCTCGATCCCCTTAGCCGAGCTTTTCTCTCTAACACCCCGAAGTTGAACCTCGGCCGACGACAATTTGGCCGATGAGGTCTCTTTTTCCGCAGCCAGACGGTCAATATTCTCTTTCCACCAATAGCAATCAGCCTTGACCTGATCGACCTCTCCTCGAAGCAGCTCGATCCTTTCTACCTTCTACTGCACCTGAGATAGTGAAGTATTAGCCTCCACAGATGGGTTGAACCCATACTTTGTCAAAATTATGGTTACTTGTTTGTCTAGTTCAGCCTCCTCTTCACGAGCCTTGGCCAAATCCTCTTTAAGGTCCTTTATGGACACAAAGTAACTTCAGAGTGTTCCTCTCCTCCGAGACCTTCTGGAGTTCGGTGTCACACTAGCTAAGGTCAGCTCGAAACTTAGTGGAGGCCTATACAAGAAAGAAAATACGAGTCAAATTTGGGGAAGAAAGAAGAAAAGAATTTCATTAACTAATACTTACCCGAGAAAAGAGACGTTGGGTCTCTTCCAAAAGAAAGCATCGGTGATGTCAGAGGCATCACCTAACCAAACAAAGAAATCCTAGAAGGGATCACCTAAACTAGGGCCTCCGCCAATATCAGGGGTCTTAAACTCTCGAGCTTCCCTTAGTGCCTCCTCAGAAAAAGTTGGAAATGAAGGCAAGTGACCTGCTGTCATGGCCCTGAGCAAGTCGCACGGGGCGCACTGGTCGATCATCGGGGTCTCAGAACCAGCTCCGTCTAGTGTAGTTGCAGATGGCTAAGAAATGATCTCGACCTATGGAGATTCGGGATCCATACCCGAATTATTTTTTGAAGCCTCCTTAACACAAGGCTTGGCTGCAGCAGGCACCGTCGGCTCTGAAGGTTTGGCGACCTCGACGACTTTTCTTTGTCGGACCGCCAATGAGGAGGCTCCTTCCTCTTCTTTTTCTTCTTCATCTCTCAGACTTTGGACTGACTCCACCGTGAGAGAGAGTAATTTCTGCCTCACCCTTCGAGTCTTGGGCTTGGGATCCTCGGACTGCGAGGCACCTTTCCTCTTCTTATCCTTTTCCAGCTTCGGAATCGGAGACTCGATTTCTCCTTCGCCACTCGAGGGCCTCAAAATGGCATCCTTGGTCAGGCCTGTGTGAAAGAAAATTAGTGATGAACAAAGTATGAAATTACTTCAGAGTGTGAGAAAGGAGATACTTACTGTGGTTCTTGGCCTCCCATCTTCCCCTTTCCAAATCACGCCATGCGTGTTCGGTATGAATGAAAGTTAAAGCTAGTTTTCGAACCAAATCTTCTAGGTCGGGCACCGCTTGAGGCATCCAAGGAATAGCTGCATGTCAAAAGGACGAAATCGAAGAAGATACAAAGAACAAAGTTTAAAAGGACACTTACGGTCGGGGTTCCACTCTTCAGGGAACGTCATCTTCTCCTCCGGTATTATGTCGCAGGTCCTCACCCGTATAAAACAACTCATCCAATGTCGACCCTTATCCTCGTCGATGCTAGGGAACAAGGACTTCTTTGCCCGGTGTTGAAAACCTGAAAAATCCTCGATATATTAGAGGCCGGTATAACCGCATAAGGTGATTTCCGAGGGTGACTTGGTATCTTTTGCAGAAGTCGAGGATCACCTGGTCGAGGGGACCCAATGTGAAGGTATAAGTGTAAAAGCTTAGGTACCCCTCCACATATGTATTGATGCTCTCCTCAGGAGCAGGGATTTGCACCATGACCTTGGGACCCCAGTTGCAGTCCCTCTTCATGGCCTCGAGATAGCTTTCTGTTATCGAGCACATGTACATCGACACATGCTCTCATCGGCCCGGGATTGATGAGGGATTTTCGACCTTGAAGTCGGGTTTTAGAGTACACGTGCGGGGAACGTACTCATGGCGAAGAGGCTCTGCCGATGCCTTGTCACTGAATGATCGGGAAGAAGAGGTGGAAGCTTTCTCCTTCGGTGGTACGGTCTTTGAGGGTTTCGCCATTGATATAAGTAGAGAAGGGAAAAGGAAGATGAAAAACTGGTGGTTTCAATGTTAACAAAGGTGGCTATACAGGCGGCGAACGGGAGGAGATGAAGAAAGTTAGAAGACTTAGATCAAAACTAAAGTTTGATTCAATGAAGAAACGGGTATTTATAGACTCTCGTCGAGGATTCAGTGGTGCTAGTGGCCGACCACTAACTAAAAGGCATTGATGATTTGGGGAACTGGACCGAGAGACATTTCGGTCACATCTGTCACTGACGTCATAAGGTTGATGTCATGATCGAGGTATCAGAAAATCAAGGCTCAAATTGTTTCTTATAAGAAACGAGGGGAGTGTCTATGTGCGGTTAAAATCGGGCTTATCCGATTTTATAGGCACGAGGAATCGCCTCGAGAGTAAGCTCGTATTGGACCCTGCTCAAGCTCGAAGATGGAGTACGGAGCGTGAAGATCGAAGTGCTCATTGAAGGTCGAGATTGGGCATGATCGACCTCAAGTAAGGCGTAACAACAGAATGACGAGATATTAGCAATCGACCGAGGATCTCGGCGGAAATCCCAGAACTAATTGAATCAACTGGTTATTGACGCCAATCGTGTGATTTATTTTAGTTATTAGAATTGTACCTTATTTAGGATTCCTCTGTTATATAAAGAGGGATCCCATTCATTTCTAAAGGCATCATTATTATTCACTAATAAAGATTATATACGCTGCTCTCTATTTCACTTATTATCCATTATTGTTCATTACTGTTCACTACTAATTGTCACACCTCCTTTTTCACTACCCCGTAAGGGTATGGGAGTTTTTCCAATTAAAGTGACA